>JAOVYX010021146.1:0-45193 GCA_035668315.1 Drosera spatulata | reverse complement strand
TAGACAACTTGATTGATTTTGTCTGATTTCTTGACATATATGGATCTGTATGCAGTGGATCATCTGGTGAATAATGCCGGTGTTGCCTCGGCCTGTGCGCTGGAAAAATATTCAGACATCACTGCCATGAAACCTCTCATGGTAAACAATATAACGTCTTAGTAGTAGTTTGCTCTTACAGGGTTTGATGACGGCTACGGATCAATTGCTTTAGTCGATAATAGGTATACATGTATGCATCATTGCTTATTTAAACGTGCGTGTTTGTGTTTACAAATTACAGGATATTAACTTTTGGGGTGCTGTTTACACCTCAAGGTTTGCTCTTCCACACCTTCGAAAAAACAAAGGAAAAATCGTAGCTGTTTCATCACCCAGTTATTGGATCGCCATGCCTACAGCGAGCTCTTATAATGTAACAACAATCCATCTCCTGTCATTCTTCAATATGTATCAATGTTGCACATGAATCATAGTTACCTAACACATATTGCCATATGTATGCAGGCAAGCAAAGCAGCAATAGTGAGTTTATTTGAGACCCTGCGTATGGAAGTGGCACCGGACATCAGCGTAGTGCTCTTAGTCCCTGGATTCATCGAGTCCGAGATGACACATGGGAAGCACATCACTCTTAAAGGAGATGAGATGAAAACCAATGAGACAGTCAGAAACGTAAGTCTGATCATAATCCCATCAATTCTCACGTTTTGATATGTCGTTAGGACTACAGATAAGCATATATCAGTGATGTAAGTCACATTGGCCCAATATTTTTATGTGATGTGTCTGTTTATCAAATTGATCCATATTTTGATCGGATTTCTTTACAGTTTCTACGACGAACATTCATGAAGTATGTCATTGCCGATGCTGAGGAATTCGCAGAGAATGCAGTGAGCGGGATCTGCAGGGGAAAGACTCGCCTTGGCGAGCCATCATGGTTCAGAGCTGTGTTCTATGCACTGTTAATATACCCTGAAGTGGTGCAATGGATAATACGACGATTCTTCTTTCCTTATCTTGCTGAGAGTTCTGGTTGATCTCTCACGAACAAGATCATGCTGCTTAGCTAGCTTGTGTAAATTGTCTCTTGCTATTCATCCTTGTTACATCAAAACAAGGGCATGTTAAGATCATTTCTAGAATAAAATATGTAGATCGATCAGTCATCTTCCAATAGGTATAACAACAAGCAAAGCAAGTGTTAAAGGTTTGTCATTAACAAATGATCCCTTATTCTACATCTCAAATAAGCAAATGACAGCACAAGACTGTAGAAAAAGCTCCTTGTTTTATAATCATATATGTCCATGATTTTGGCAAAAAACACCATAGCTTATTGGCCTATTTACGAAACTGTAAGAACGTTAAATCGTTAATACCAAAGTTTTTTGATATATGAAGGTTAAAAAAAAAGGACAAGAATCTGTTAGCTCAAATAGATACAGGTATAACAGGATGACCACAACATTTAAGACCAAAGGACCACATCCGTGGAATGAAAACCAAATCATAGATGATTCTTGAACACTTTGGTTGCATGAGAACCATGACTTCATAACTCGATATTTCATCAGCAAATTAACGCTTACCCTCGGCTAGAACAAAACATGGCCAAAACTCACCGATGTTGTAAACGTGTCCTCATCTTCCCATGCAAGCATGCCACCTTCACAATTTCTACTACAAGAATAATCACCAACTACCCTTTTGCTCTTCTTCTATGACATTCACTGAGAACAGTATCTCAACTTTGATCATCTTGAAGTGAAAATCACAGGTGAGAGCGCATACATGGAGATGGATCTGGTGAACAAGTTCCTGAACTTGGTTGCTCCACCATTCACTTTCTTCACACTATGCTTCTTGTTGCCACCACTCAAGGCTTTCATGTCCTTCCTATGTTTCCTGAGGAACCTAGCAAGCGAAGACGTCTCTGGCAAGGTCGTCCTCATCACCGGCGCCTCATCTGGCATCGGCGAGGTATGTCTCCTCAGACTCCTCTCCTGGTTTTACAGCACGCGTTCACATATATATACTACTCTTAGTATGTGGAAAGAAGGGTTGAGAGGAAGTGAATGAGTGATCATGTATGAATACTGAGTGGTTTGAGTATGTTGGATTTGTGCAGCATTTGGCATATGAATATGCTAGTAGAGGTGCATGCCTGGTGTTGGCGGCTCGGAGAGAGGGAGGACTGCGTCAAGTGGCCAATCGCTGCCAAGAACTAGGCTCGCCGGACGTGTTGGTGGTTCCTGCGGATGTTGCCAACTACGACGACTGCAAGAAGATTGTCGAGTCTGCCATCAACCACTTCGGGAGACGTAAGTTTCACTACCTTGAATCAGACATGCAGAAACAATTTGTTAATCATGAGTTGATTATTGACCGATATGAAGAGGCAGAACTACAATTTAAGCAATTGCATGCACAAATATGAGCGGATACATATCGTAAGCAGAACTCAGAAACAGAACAAATATTGATGATTGATCAATGTCTTTTTGCAGTGGATCAACTAGTGAATAATGCTGGCATCTCAACAGTCAGCTTGTTAGAGGAATATGAAGATGTGAAACATGCAAGGCCAGTTATGGTAAACCGCCTGGTCGTCTTGCATTTTTTTGCCCATGGCTATTTCTTGTCGATAATGTTGACGTTTTCCATGTCTCAAGGATATAAATTTCTGGGGTTCAGTCTACACCACATGGTTTGCTATCCCTCATCTTCGAAATACCCGCGGAAGAATCATCGCGATGTCTTCTTCAGCATCATGGTTGCCTGCACCAAGAATGAGCATCTACAATGTAAGACATCATTTCTTTTCGAAATCTCCAACGGGGATACCTTTACATGACCTGCCAAACCTCACTATTTTCAGGCAAGCAAAGCTGCAATGCGTCAACTATTTGATACCTTGATGGTAGAGCTCGGCCCAGAAATCAAGATAACAATAGTGACTCCCGGGTTTATTGAGTCTGAGTTGACGAAAGGTAAATTCCTGTCCAAGGAAGGCAAGATGACTCTTGATCAAGAGATGAGAGATGTAAGTTCTCCTACTTCTATTCTACAAGTGAGTTCATTTTGGTGTCTGCTAAGTCTAATATTTCTGCACAGGTTCAAGTTAACCTAATGCCTATAGGCACAGTGGAGGGTTGTGCTAAGGGGGTGGTGAATGCTGCGCTTAGAGGAGACAGATACGTGACAGAGCCGGCTTGGTTCAGGGTGACTTACTACTGGAAGATCTTCTTCCCAGAATTGGTCGAATGGATATTCCGGCTGTTCTACCTAACGAGCTTTGGGGACTCGGCACGTGACACGCTTGGAAAGAAGATCTTGGATCTCACGGGGGCTCAATCCGTGCTTTACCCAAAAACAGTGCAGACAGCTGAGATCAAAACCGACTAGGGATCAATGCATGGTGGGTACCTATGTGAATACCGAAGGAGTACAGCAGGTTGTGTAATTAGTTCTTCTATGTTTTTTTTTTTTTATCTTTAGCCTGAATAAGGAGGTAAAAGGTCTAGCGGATGTGTTTCTGAAGCCATCCTCAGTGGTTCGGAGAGATTCGGTTTTGTTTAGTCTCTGCTGTTTGGTCTGGTTAAATGTAATTATGTTATACATTGTGTGGTTCACCAAATAACATCCTGGTTGTTCTAATCCTTGTGAATTCCACCTGAAAGCACCCTGGTTGTCCTATTCCAACGATTTTACAGTTACTAGAGGATCATATGTTATTTGTGTTGATATCGGCAATTTTGACCCTATCTCCCCGGAGAACCGGGAGAACTCGTATAAACGACCTGCTATTAGGAAGTTGATAATGGCTGCATAATGCTTCATTTCTGTTTTCTGCCCACCAAGGGTAATAATGCAGCTGCTGTAAGCTTCTTACATGAGTACTACAGCGAAAGTATAAGATCTAGGATAGTGTAAGGATCCTGAAATGTGTCCAAGGACCCATCATAGTCAGCATTCAACAGACTGACTGCAAAAGTGAAATAAATCTTGGCATTGAATCACTAACAAGAGTAAACTTCTTTATCTTAGGCTCATGATCTGATCCCGGACATCATCGAACAATGGCCAAATAAGCATAGTGACCATGCATTTAAGACCTATCAAGGTGCGGCCTAACAGCCCTCTTTTTCTTTAAGATAACACAACCCTTGATTGCAGAATACTAGAATCAACCATCCCCAGCATGAACCTCCTCCAAAATTTCTATCTATTCAAAGGAAATCCATCCTAGTGAATTTGAGTGCGACAGAAATTTCTCCCTTGGACTATAAGCCAAGTTTCCTGAACCTACGCGCCCTTTGTGAGCCCTCAGGGTGAGACAGTCAGCTCAGCCCTCATCGACACATCAGCTTTTTAGATGTGCTGAAACATGGCTTCACCTTGTCAAAAACAACAATGTCTGGTAATAGAGCTCATCCTCGCTATTTGCTCACCCCTCTCTCAAGAACCATATAGGGAACAACCATGGATTTGGTTGAGCAGTTTCTGAACATCATAGCTCCTCCTATCACCCTAACAATGCTCTTCATGTTCCTACCATTTTTTCAGCTTTTCAGGTTTCTCTTAACAATTTTCAGATCCATGTTCAGTGAGAATGTTGCAGGGAAGGTTGTTCTGATCACTGGCGCCTCCTCTGGCATCGGCGAGGTTTGTCTAACCTCAAGTCTCTACAATTCACTTTCTTATCTATAGTTAGTTTGATCTTTCTATGCATGAAACCTCTCATGCATGCAACTTGTCAAAGCAAGAAAGTAGGAGGTTGAAACTCAAAATCAGTTTGTCCTGTGACGAAGGCCTTTGTTTTCTAAGTGCTAGTATTCTCAATCATGTTGAAACTCAACTCAATTTATCCCGTGCTAGAGGCCTTTGCTCTCTAAGTTAATTTTCCCAAATATTTGGAATTTTGTGCATACTAGATACCCTTATGAGTGCTAATTACTCCTCAAAAGTCAAACTTACAAGATCGTGAACACGCATCACAACAATTGAATGAATCCCAAAAGAAAAAATGAAGGGAAAACATATAGCTTGCATTGAATTTGGAGTGTGTAAGAGGGGCAGCTGAGACCATATCTTTAATGTAGCATGTAGCTTATGAATACGCAAGGAGAGGGGCGTGCTTAGCACTTGTTGCTAGGAGGAAGAACCTACTACAGGAAGTCGTAGATAGAGCCCGACATCTCGGATCTCCTGATGCCATTGCCATCCCTGCTGATGTCACCAGGGTAGAAGACTGTAAGCGGTTTGTCGATGAGACTGTGAATCATTTTGGAAGATGTAAGTGCATATACTTTTATCTCGTAATTATTGTGGCATAAAATTAGTAAGTTGAGAATGTTTGCAGACTATTTCACAATGTATGATGCAAAGGTAATCTGGAAGTACCTGAATATATCATGGTGCAATATGTCCCTTCCCAACTCAGTTGGCCTCGTTAATTGATGGGTGGCTATTTTTCAATCAGTGGATCATCTGGTGAATAATGCTGGAATTGCAAATATGAACATGTTTGAGGAAGCAGATGACATCAGAAAGCTTGCACGAGTTATGGTAAACCTCCCACACATTCGACAAAACTGCTCAAACCTTCCTGTTTACTTCTGATGATGAGACATTGTATAATTACTCGAGCAAGACTCCTCATGGAAAGGTTAAACCTGAACATAATTTTTGAAATGAAACAGAGTATCAACAAGATTATGCATCAATGCTACTTCTAAGACTCTATATTATGCTAATGCTCAGGATAGGATCAAAGCAAGAGAAAAAGCAGAAAACAGTGTTTTGCACACAGCCTCTTGGCATTGTTGTTAATCGAAATTTGCAGGAAACCAATTTCTGGGGTTCAGTGTACAGTTCCTATTTTGCACTTCCAAGCCTGAGAAAGAGCAGAGGCAAGATAGTAGTCACTGCTTCAGCAGCAGGATGGTTAACAGCTCCAAGGCTGAGCTTCTACTCTGTAAGACATCAGAATGTTCTATAATGTTTTGCTCACTCTTCCTCGACATTCTGACCCATATCAATCGTTTTCTCTTAATCATGTGTTGCAGGCAAGCAAAGCAGCAGTCATAAGCTTCTTCGAGACACTGAGGATCGAATTAGGATCAGATGTTGGGATTACTATTGTGTCTCCAGGGTTGACTGAATCCGAAATTACTGAAGGCAAATTCCTCTCAAAAGAAGGCATAATGGTGTTGGATCAAGACATGAGAGATGTAAGCTTCTCCCTTTCCTGCTGTTCTGAGTGTTATAAGTTGAAGAATAAACCAATCAGCTTCGACTATTTCGAGTCTTCAGGTACAAATCACGATCCTACCAATACAACCAGTGGAGCCATGTGCCAAGGCGATCGTGAAAAGTGCATGTCGAGGAGACAAATACTTGATCGTACCAACTTGGATCGGAGCAACATTGTCGCTGAAGGTATTCTTCCCAGGGGTCTTAGACTGGTGCAACAAGAATTTCTTATTAACAATGCCCGGGACTCCACCGACAGAAGCAAGAGGCAACAAGATCCTCCATATCACACGGGCAAAGCGATTCTTATACCCCAGTTCAGTCCGATCCCCGAACATTCATGTAGAATGAGCTTGCACTGCATGAGTTTACTTTTGTTTCGCCTTCGGCATGTAAACCAAGGTTTATGTTACACCCACGACCTCATAAGAGACTATTTCATCACATTAGGTGTTATTCTATAAAGCAGATTATACTTAAATAGCTAATGAACGTTTCACTTATTTTGTGTCTAATTTGATTTTTTTTAGTTCATATGCATGAAACTGCAAAACACACTTAGTTTATCGGTATTTAAATTAAGTAAAAATTGCAATGTGACATTGTACATCGATTGCACTTCAACTTTCAAAAACACCAATAGTATGAAAATGTAGCACGCTTTATTATTAGACGAATGATGAATCGGGAAGCGATATCAAAGTCGGACGAGTACCTATAACATGGAGCCCCAAATCAAGCAAGTCATATATTCAGCTCTAATACTCCACGCGGAGAACAAATTAGGGTGAAGGCGACATTGCCGCTGTAGGATTCGCCTCGACGAATGAGATTAGCGGAGAGAGCGGGGGAGACTGGGGCTCGTCATTGCCGTCGTCGGAGCGGCCGCGCTGTTATTCTCGGCCGGGGAGTTTGTAAATTTCCCTTATTTCGCCTCCAAACTTGAGCGAGAAAAGGTAAATGTGACATTTTCTTCAACTTTGAAGTCAATCCTGCTTAAAGTTTGATACCTCGTGTACCTTACCTCTTTTCTATGTTTTATCGTCCCGAAATTCTCATAGATAACAATGTTTCATCAGTCATTCAGGATTGAAATATATAACTTAAACTATCATTAATATTTCACGTTGATTTTATGAAAAATGATGTTTGATCGTTCTACAACGTAAATCAAAATTTATTTCGACAAATCTTGACTCGAACTATTGTAATTATTTTAAAATGAAGAAAATAATATTTATCTCGATAAATCTCACAAATCTAACAATTGTATTTCCTGTGGGATGAGTATCTTTTTAGCCTCAATTTGTGATATTCTTGGTATAGGTTAAGACCATGAGAAGAAACTCCGAGGAGTTCTTTTAGGTATTAGGCGGTAACGTAAAACGACAAATACATACATTATTTAATTTCATACCATTGCTGGTATCCATGCCTATCATATAAACACATCTAGACGTTTCTAGGCATGTAAAACAATCTCTTACCTATGCAACAATTTTTACACAAACCAAAAAACATAAGCTTTGTCAGTAAACAAAACTCCGATCAAACTCCCACTTATCCTCAGGTGTGCAATAATGATATACTCCTTTCATCTTAAATTAATCAAAACATTTTATTCGATATATAAATTTATATAAGTGTTAAATTTATGTGGATTTTGATGAAAAATGAATATTTTTTTAATAATAATATAATTTATTATAATAATTATGAAAGAAATTAATGGATATACTACAATAAATAAGATTAATTTAATATTTTTTAATATTAAAAGATTATAAAAAAACGTTTTATTTATTTTAAAATCGATAAAAAAAAAAGTTTCTAACTTATTTGGCACGGCATGACATGTGAAAACTCAGATGTGCGATTCAACATGGGTTGCCTCAGCCTCCCACGGCATAGCATGCCACCTCCTCTTTTCCTCTTTTTCATTGATGGCAACAAAGCTCAAGGCTTTTCATTAAAAAAAATGGTCCAAGCATAGTGGTGAGTGGTGATCCAACCTGAGCATAAAAAAAATTTATAATTTATAAATGATATTAGTTTTATCTATTTCATAAAAAATATAATATTTTTTAAATTCGAATATTTTATAAAAGATATAATGTTTTTATATTTGGGAATCGTTTTTTATAAAATTATTAAAATATTCTTATTTTTTATTTTATATCACATCAACTCATTTATTATTTTTTCTCTTTTTTTCTCACTTATTTCTATCACAAAATCAAAATAACAAATAAATTATTTTTATAAAATTCAATACACACAAAATTTTTTGATCCAAATTAAAATATTATATTTTTAAAAAACGAAGAAAATACTATTTTCATTATATTCATATTACAACGATAATATGTAGTGAATTACTAATCACCCCCTCGATTCACACCCCTCTTACAAAGACACATTTGCCCATCCCACTGATCACCAACTCCTCAACCTGGGTGAAATAAAAAAAAAAGTGTGATAAAGGTAGTTATGGAATAAGATTTAAAAGGAGGAGGTGTACTTTCCTTTCCTGGGATGATTAGAAATGTCCTTTTCTATACTAACAATAAAATTATTTATGTTATGAATCGTTTACGAAACGATCAAATATCATTTTATATAAAATTATCGTATAATATTAATGATAATTTAAATTAATAACATAATTTTCTTAAATTATCAAAATAAATAACGAAATTTTTCAAAATATATTTTAAATAATACAATAATATTAATATAATATTATAATTTCTCTTTTTTCTCACTTATTTCTATCACAAAATCAAAATGACAAATAAATTATTTTTATAAAATTCAATACACACATAAATTTTTGATCCAAATTAAAATATTATACTTTTAAAAAACGAAAAAAATACTATCTTTATTATATTCAAATTACAACCATAATATGTAGTCAATTAGTAATCACCCCCTCGATTCACACCCCTCTTACAAAGACACATTTGCCCATCCCACTGATCACCAACTCCTAAACTGGGTGAAATAAAAAAAAAAGTGTGATAAAGGTTGTTATGGAATAAGATTTAAAAGGAGGAGGTGTACTTTCCTGGGGATGATTAGAAATGCCCTTATCTATACTAACAGTAAAATTATTTATGTTATGAATCGTTTACGAAACGATTAAATATCATTTTATATAAAATTATTATATAATATTAATGATAATTTAAATTAATAATATAATTTTCTTAAATTATCAAAATAAATAACGAAATTTTTCAAAATATATTTTAAATAATACAATAATATTAATATAATATTATAATTTAAATGAGCTGATTAGATATTCGGTTACTTCAAGGTGAGTGGTTGTTGTTCCATGTGTGCTGGTGCAGCTACACATTCAAATTTGACAGTCATGGTTCCTTTAATAGTGAGCCAATGATTAATGTTTTGCAATCATGATGAGGCGAGGAGGAATCTGTGAAAAAGCAGAGTAGGCAAAAAAAACAGCAAGTGAACATTTGAGCAAATATGGTAATGTCTGTCTCACCACAATAGAACAGCACAATAGCTTTATCTCAACTTACACTAGCTGTGAAAACGATGCATCGGGTGTGGAAATCTGAGAACCAAATCTTGTAAACAATGTGTACTACGTGTACACGAGGATCATACGTGTCTCAAACAGGACGGCCTATGTCTCGATACATAACGCAGTTCTATATCTCGTATGATATGTGTAACTCGAACTCTCACATGTTCTCAACAACGAGGACTCTTGACTCAAAATATAACGTATCCAATGGTGATATGAGAAAACAAAAAACTGAACACTTTTGCCATGCCAACAAGCACAGCATTACACTAAACCCACGCTTCATAATGTGAACATAAAGGTATTGTATCATACTCTATCAAGGACTATAATCATTGAGCTTCTTAAGAAAAATCATAGAGAAATGCAAATATTTAAGCTTTGAATGAGATGGCAATGACAAATACATTACAATGAAGTTACATGTATCTCCATTATGGCAACAATCATATCCTTTTACAAACTTTAGAGTAAAAATCCCAAGTGGGAATCTTGTCTGGTAACCCAACTCAGAAACACACATCTTGCTAGTCCTTGTCAATCACCTTCGTCTATCTGAGTGGTCCTCCTCTTCCACCTCTTCTTCCTCCTCATCATCTTCTGATCCATAGATCAGATATACCACAAAAACATAGAGCAAAAAACAAACACTTTCACTCTCATCAACCATGGAAGACAACACCAACACCAACAACGATGGAGATGAAGAGAGGCAGATCACAATTACAACCAAGAAGAACCAACAAAGCCAGCTAGCACCAAAGAGGACATCAAACAAGGACAGACACACCAAGGTTGATGGAAGAAGCAGAAGGATCCGAATGCCGGCGGTCTGCGCCGCCAGGGTCTTCCAACTTACCCGCGAACTCGGCCACAAGACGGACGGCGAGACGATCCAGTGGCTGCTCCAGCAAGCGGAGCCAGCGATCGTCGCGGCCACCGGATCAGGGACTATCCCGGCATCATTCATAGCAGCAGCAGCAGCAGCCACATCAGGGACAACAGGGCACTCTGTTTCAGAACAGGGGAACTCTGTTTCACTTGGTCTGCATAGCAACAACAGGCTGAATATGAATATGAATATGAATATGAGTATGAATGAGTATAGAGCAAACTGGACCAGTTGTTTCACTGATAACATGGCTAGATCTCAAATGGGCACAGCTCTATGGCCCCCGATTGGAGGGTACACACAGCTTTTGGATTCATCAACAGGTCCATGTCATTTGAACTTAGGCACCCAAGGTGGGGCTTTTGCTGCTAATTTTCACCTACAGGGAATGGGAATGCCTACACCCAATATGGGTATTCTTAATTTTGGTCCAATCTTGGCTAGAGGGAATCAGATTCCTGGTTTGGAACTTGGGTTGGCTCATCAAGATGGACAGCAGCAGAGTGGCTCTGCTGCTTTGAGCCAGTTTTATAGCCAGCAAGCAGGACATCATCATCATCACCAGGGGGAGGGTAGCTCTGAGGGTTTGGATCAACAACAGATCCCATCTCATTCCGAGGATGATTCCGATGATCCGTGATGATTCGATATTATCGATGTATGATTCGAGAAGTTTTGACATGTTTTTGAGTAAAATGGTGTAAAGATTTAGTGGTATTGCAGCTCCAATAGAGTTCACTTTGTTCATCTTCTTGGTCACATTTGGCTTTGAAGCAAACAATTTATCCATGCTTTGCACAAGTAGTTGAGGGCAAACAAATCATACCGAAATCAAGCTAGGAATCTGAGTATCTGACGATCCAAACATAGGCAATGCAGCATTCTGGATCACTTGTGTGAATGGACGACATTACCCCAAGACATTGAAGAATGATGCCGTCCTATCCATGCAGCCGACGAGATCAATGGTTGTTTATTGTATGTCTGACTGGAGTGCTCTTGAAGGAACATTCAACTGGCTCAATATAGCAAGGTGAAGACCTTTCTTCATTTTCCAAGTTGGATTCATTTTATGATGTGATCACTCTTTTTCATCATCCTTGATTTCCTGGATAGCTGTTGGAATTTGGACAAATGAAGAATACTGCCACTCGTGTGTTAAACCTTTCCTTTCCAGGGCACTCGATGCAAAGTCGTAGATTGAGCTTGATGTTTCTTGAAATAGCATAGATGGTGATACTGACATTCTCCTCTCCTTGGCTTCTAATCTTTCATCAATCCTCTGTGTCATCTTGTAACGCTTACAAGATCAGCTTTCGTGTATCGATGATTCTTTCCTGGACTTCTATGCTAATCTTGGCTGATCAATGTTATTCAGTTTGACTGGACACTGCTGAAGCTGAAGATGCGATAGTTTCGTCAACCTTCATCGTGCATTAACCGTGCATTTCCCTTCTCGGGGTACAGATTGCAGAATCGATGCCATCAAGCTATATGTGCTTATCGTCTTCGTATCATACTCGGGTTTGATCAACTTCTGCATCATCAAATTAAACTTCCATCAGCCCTTGTTTCATCAATTTCTAACAAATTGGCAATAGAATACACATATTTTAATTAAAATCATTTAAAAAACCAGATAATTCATTGTGGTGTAACCAGAAGCAAACCATTACAGAGATGAATCAAAACGTAGCCAAATGCGAATAAGGGGCTCATTCTTGGCTATAAATTGAACCAACATGATCCCCCGTCTCATAAAAACACAACACTACAAAACACGATATCATTCAACATATGTTTTGATTAGTTTCATTTTATTATCAAATCATATGAGAGTGCTCAAGTTATGGAGTATTACGATAATGTGGCATAACAAATTTATGTAAAATGATTTTTGATCATGTCATCTTACCAATCAATGTTTGTCTCGATAAATCCCCCACTGATCCAACGTCACATTTTTATGTGATGAAGGGAATGGTAAAGATGATAATACACCGATCCACTCACGCTAATGATAAAAGGCGGACGAGGGATTTGACCCATTACAACCACCACTCTTCTCCTCCACCGCCACCAACGCCACCAGCAACCGCCGGCGACGGAGGCGCTGCCAACTTCTTCACCGAATCCAGCACCGCCGCGACCACAATACCCCACTATGGCACCTCCTACTCCACATCCGAATCCAACATCTCCGGGTCCTGTTTCATTGTATGGGCTTCTTGTAAAAGGTAGTTGGGCCGGTCTTGAATTTCCACTCTTTCTCTTCACATAGAAATATATCGAAATAAGTTACAACATGGCTTGTTTGCGAAGGACCGTTCAGTGAATAATGGTAAGCAAATCCCTTTTCTTATTTAAGTGGTCAAAGTTTTGAGACCATCTCAGACAATAAGGAAATGAACTATTTTATTGTATTGCAAATTTGCAATATTGATCATGTCGAACGTTGTCTTTGTTTCTAAAAACGAGTTCGCAACTTGGTTTATCAATTACTCTATTTTTTAATGATTAGTGAATTATTCCTTCTAGATAAAAAGAGTTGGGTTATTGATTTAACTAACAAAAAACTTGATTCTTTTCAAATAAAATTTCCCGTTCGAGACCTTATGGATGATTAGGGAAAAGAAGTAGGAGTAAAACACAATCTTTGACTCATCTTCAAGTTCCTTTAATCTCTATCCTTAAAATTATCGAGGTGGACTGTGATGTAAAGTCTAGGGTAGGATCCCGATATCCAAATATCCAAACATAAGACATGATAGTTGTTGGAGTTAACAACACCAACCCAAACCCAAGATCAATTATAAGCCCAAACCCAAGGTTCATAGCTTAATTCTTAGATATTTTGTATAGATTTTTATAAGGATAGCTTCTAGAATATTCTATGAAAATATTTATGGGAATATTCCTACGATTATTCTTCAATAACTCTAGAGAGTTTCTCCTAACCGTTATGTCATTGTAATCAATTAGAGAAGGTGAGCAGTATAAATAGGGGCTATGTCATTGTTATAATATTATCCTAGATAAATAAGAGTCTTCAAGATGTAAGAGTGAGTTATGTCCACAAAGTGTGAAGTGTTTTCATTAGGGTCAAGAAATTTAGAGATGTGAGTGTATTATCATTTTTACAATATCAATAAAATATCTTGTTTTGATCATTCTCTCATCCTCGCAAACTCAACAAGTGGTATCAGAACCAAAATTGTTAGTGAGAGAAATATTATCGGTCCGATTAGTTCGAGACCCCGAAGTTATGACGGATCTTTCAAATGGACCTGAGAAACTCAATGACAATAACTACAGTTATTAGAGTACCTGCATAGAATCTTATTTACAACGACAAGATTTGTGGGAGGTTGTTAGAGGGAACGAAGTCACACCACCTTCCACGGAGAATGATGATGTCTATAGAAAATGGAGGATTAACGCCGAAAAGGCTATGTATGTGCTCAAGGCAACCATTGAGAAGGAGTTGATTGAGCATATACATGAAGCGATGACTCCGAAGGAAGTGTAGGACATATTCAAGTCACTCTTCTCTCAGAAGCATGACACATGATTACAGCTTCTGGAGAATGAGTTTATGTCGCTCAAACAAGGAGGTATGTCGATCAATCAATGCTTCATCAAAGTTAGGAACTTGTGTCATGATATATCTCAACTACATCCAGAGTCCAAAATTAGTGAGCCTAGGATAAGGAGGATTTTATCCATGGGTTGATGTCAGAGTACAATGCCTTTATAACAGCAGTACAAGGTTGGCCTATTCCACCATCCATTTCGGATCTGGAGAGTTTATTAACGAATCAAGAGACTCTGGCCAAACAAATGACGGGTGTTTCCACAAAGAGTGATGAAAAAGCACTCTTTAGTGAGAAACAAAAAAATTATATATGGAGACATCAACAGATGAGTACACACTCAGGGGAAGTAAAACAAACTCGAGACAAAGGAGAGCAGTCACAAAGAAATACGCACAAGAAAAACTTTACGTGCTATAATTATGGTAAGAAAGACCACATAACACGAGACTGCTGGTTTAAGAAGAAAGATGTAGAAGGAAACATGATGACTCGTACCCACTATGATATGGTGAGTGAGGAAGAATGGATGTCTATGCATCCTATGCATCCAATGGAGGATGTTGCTCTTTCAGCACGCTCAAGTCCAGAAGCGATATGGAATAATAAGGTTTGAATGGTTGACTCGGACTGGAGCAACCATATGAATGGAGATAAGAAGTCTCCGTAGAAGATATTCGAGTACAAGGGAAACGAAAAAGAGATGTAGTTACATAATGTTTATCATGAGTCAGATATGAAAAGAAATCTTATCTCTATGTCCCAACTCATATCATGTGGAAGTTATGTGATGTTTGGACCACAAGGTGTAAAGGTGTATCAAAAATTAAAGATATTGAAAACACCAGTAATGGAGGGACATAGATTGGAGTCAATCTACGTAACGCTCACTAAACCAACATACGTAGATAAAACTCAAAAGAATGTGATCACGAATTCATGGAGTATGAGACGTGGGCATGTGAGCTCCTGCAACAAGTCAGGGAGAAAGATGCAAGAGAAATCAAATGAGCACAATGACAAATATTTGGATGACGCTAACTCGTCAAAGTCACGAGAGTGCTCCAAAGATCCTCGGAGAACAAGAGTGTATGAAAAGACACCAAGAAAGAAGCAGCCATCAGAAAAGGCTCAACCGACACAAATACAAATTGAAGAACCTACGTTCCACCTGCGAAGATCCTCTAGACACTACGAAAATTCAGTCCATTTGTGACAGTCACTTCCGTCGCAAAATCCGTCGTAAACAGTGACTAACGACGGACTTGTGACTGGAACTGACTGTCGTAAAAAACCTAGTCGTTAATGGATTTAGCGATGAAATACAAGATTTTCATCGCTAATTTGTTACAGAATCGTCATTAATTAATGACGGTTTTGGTGTTAGTCGTTGACCTTGGTGTCAGAAGGTTTATGACGGATTTTCGTTTTTGTCGCTAATTTGCAACGTCCATAGCCTAAAACAAAACATGAGTCTGCTCGGACACGTCGGGGAGAGACGGTGGATCACGAAGTTGATAAGGAGACCGATCAAGCCGGTTGTCACTGCACTGATACTGCTATGAGAGCTGCTGAACCAACTGTGTCAGCTCGTCAATGTGTGTTGTCAACACCGCATTGCTCTCCTTCAACTCGACGAATTCACATGGATCGACTGAGGAAGACCCCTTTCTACTCGAGGACAATGTGTCCTTCGAGTAGAACATGAATTTAGCGGACCCAAGACCATATACGTGCCCTTTCTTGCACCCAGCTGCCTGGAGATACGCCTGGCTCTACGCATCGCTGATCTCCTCCTCGGTCGGCTTCGTACTGGGCTGTGTCTCCGCAAACAGTCTATCCATGAGCTTCTTCTCTAGTACGGAGCGTTGAGCCTACAAAAAATAAAAATAAAAAATTATAACTCTGATACTTGTTATTTGATTGAAAAAAATAATTCAATTTGTTATTAACCAAAAAAAAAATCCGAAACTATAATTTTTAAAAAAACAATAAGCTTACCACCGTCTTCTTCGATCTCTCGTCATACCACACCACCTTATCAGGCTCGTCGTCCTGCTTGGTGTGTGTCTTCTCAAACACCTCAATCTTCTTTGGTTTTCTCTTCAACTCCTTTTCCTGCAAACAAACAATCAATAAGATACCGATCATACATTTATCCCAATCGGCGATAAAATTAAAGAAATAAATTTATGCATAATTAAATTTGCCTAATTAAACAAGTTACTTACCATCTTCAAGGTGACATTGACCGTAGACACCGATCTCTGCGAATGCTTTGCCTCTCCTTTGTTTCTATTCTCTTAAGCACGCTGCGATCGGTCTTGAAACTGTTTCGACTTCCACAACACCTTAAGAGCCTCCTCTATCTCGTCGTCGCACCAAAGGACCTTCTTCCCTTTTTATACAGTTTGATTCAATTTGTGCACGCTATCACGAACCCGATTGATCATCTTTGCCCTCCACATAGCCATCACGAGATCAGTGTGCTCTTTCTTCCAAGGGTACAACTCTTGCAACTCCAAAGACAAAATTAAGAAACGATTATGGTTACTGACGACCATTAGAACTATATAAAAACTAAATAAATAGATGTAAATTTTATAATTTTAAATTTTACCCTGAAGTACCCTCACATCTTATCCCTTGTTCATTTAGGGATGTCGGTCCAACATGTCCAGGGGCCAACACAACAACTCTTGAATGACTCCATGACATGGGATGCTACAGAGTGATCATGAAACCTAAAAAATCACAAGGAACCGAGCATCATATCTTTGAGAGAAATTAAATTTTAAAGAAAATATATGAATATTATTTAAGGTTGAATGAAAACAAATACATACCAAAAACCATCATCGGAGTCCAATATAAACCCCAGACGATATCCACCAACATACTCACCATCAGTCTTTGCTGTTGATGGGGATGATGAATTACAAGGAGAAGCCACTGATAATGAAGCAGATAATGGAAGAATCGGTGATGATAACACTGAATCTCGTCGTGGAGGTGTTGGTGGAGCAAACGATCAACGAGTAACCCCCTCCTCTAGGAATAGGCTCCTGTATAGTGATGGTCCCTCGATCACAAGGCACTCGTCGATAGGTAGGCATAGGTATCGGTTCCTCTGTATAAATATCCTCCATCTCCTCATCGAGTTCGATCTCGTAAAAATTACCCTTACCTCTCCCATGGTGTCATCTACTAGGGGGTGAATCATCGATGTTTTACCTATAATTTTTTTTTAAAGAATATCGTTGAACATTTCATAAATTTGCATATCTTTGACATCTAAAAGATGAGCGAAAAATCAAAAAAAGAAAATAGAACTTATTAAATTTACCTGCAGCCCTCTATGATCATCAGAATCGTCCCTACCCCTCCCACAATCTCGTCGTGACATCTACAAGCGAAAAATAAAATAAATAGAAACTTATAATCAACACATTGAGAACATAAAAAGAAAGACTTATATAAAAACATAAAAAGAAACAGAAAAGTTATATGTATAGGTTTTTATTATATATCTAAAAGTTATATATATAGGTCTTTACTCTAATCATTTTCATCGTCATCGTCATCTTCATCGTCATCCTCATCCTCTTCCATGTCCTTGTCGTCCTCATCCTCTTCCTTGGCCTCCTGATCCTCATTCTCTTCCTCTTCCTCGTTATCTTCATTGTTCTCTTCCTCACGGTCATCTTCGAGGTCATCGTCATCAGAAACAAGCGAGACACCTGTATGAGAAGTATCTTCTTGAAAAGTTTCATTTTCAATGGGGGCATCAATCATTCCTCGCGTCTTCATCCTAAATACCGTCCACCAATGATCTCGAGTCTTGGTGAGGTTAGGATAGGGAGCATAGCATACTTGAATAGCTTGATTTGTCAATATGAAAGGATCATAGCCCCTTCGATACTTCTTCGTCCTGTCAATCTTAACCAGCATGTATTTGTTGTGTATATTGAGGCCTCTGTCGGAGTCAAATCAATCATACTTGAAAATAATCATTCCATACGAACGTTCGGTCCCCACGTACTGCAACTCCACGATCTCTCTTAAAATCCCATAAAAATCAACTCCATCGTCTTTAACGCATACCCTATAGTTCATAGTGACTTTCCTTGAGCCATAATTGTATGTGTCAAACAAAAATCCTTTGGTGTAGTATTGTGAATACTTGTATACTTGAACAACTACGACGATAGACAGCAGTGGTAGAAGACAATGTTGGCCGACGGGGCTTGGTGATGGGTGGTGAACGGCGACGGGGCAAAGTGGGCGAAGTGGGAGGCAAGAGAGATGTGAGGGGACGTCTCGATGGTGGACGGAGGATGACGGTGGCCGGATGGTGGTGGACGGAGGAAGGCGGTGGCCGAAGGTGGTGGTCGGAGTGGTTAAGTGTGTTAATTTGGGAGAAATTGGGGAAGAAATAAGGAAGGGGGAGAAGCAGGTCGGGGGCTTATCGTAAAGGTTTGCGACGAAAGTGTTAAATCCGTCGCTAAATTGCTACTACCTGTGATTTGCAACGTTAATTTGCGACAAACATTATTCTGTCGCTAATCTTTAATTTAACGACGAAATGCTGAATTCAGTCACAATTTTTGCGACAACACTGTAGCAAATGATCTATTTTTTGTAGTGGGAGTTAAGAAAGTAAAGCCAATGTTGACGAATATTGCTCTCACGATAGAGCAAGACACAAAGGAGACTTCGAAAGATAAAATAGAAGGGGCATTACGAGAGAAAGTGCAGATGAAGGCATTCCGTACGAAGAATCGAAAAGCACACCGCCTCACTAAAGATGTCGAACAAAAGAAGTTCAAGGAACATGGTCGGTCACTTGGATGGAAGCGAGGAGGGTTGGTGTTGAGGAAGAGTGTTGGAGTTAACAACACGAACCCAATCCCAAGGTTCATAACTTAACTCTTAGATATTTTATATAGATTTTTATAAGGGTTGGTTTTAGAATATTTTTGTGGAATATTCTATGAAAATATCTATGGAAATAATTTTAGGATTAGTTTTGAAGAATTCTAAAGAGTTTTTCCTACCCGTTGGATCATAGTAATTCTCACCGTTCATTAGAGAAGGTGAATAGTATAAATAGGGGTTATGTCATTGTTGTAAGATTATTCAAGACAAGTAAGAGTCTTCAGGATGTAAAAGTGAGTTGTGTCCACAAAATGTACAATGTTTTCATTGTATCAAAAAATTTAAAGATATGAGTATAGTATCATTTTTATAATATCAATAAAATATTTTATTTTAATCACACTCTCATCCTCACAAATTCAACAATAGCGATATGGAGATAGACAATATTGAGGTTCCCGAATACTATGAATTCTTGAACTTTGAAAGTCCAAACAATATATTTATGATGTTGGACATCAAAGGGCCGTGGACATCGGGCGGCTTATCTACTTGGCTTATCCCGTGCTCAAAGGGCATTTACAATTGATGTCTACATAAAACTCGTAGAACGAAAACTTTATCCAATTTAACATTCGGTATTCTGTCCTGATGTTGATGAATTAGTTCTACTCTGACAGATATTATATGTTTATATGACGAAATTTATCTTAATTGTTAGAACTAGAGAATAGTATCAGATCATATATATGAGAGCAATTAAAGTTGAAAATACCAAATTTGTTCGTACCCTTTTACCAACAATGAAAATAAAACCGAGATTGTTAGCATTTTTTCTAAAAATACCATATTTTTGAAGTTGGTTTCATGTACTAACTTCGTTTTAAATTTGTTTTTTACAAATTCACCGTGGATCATGTTACGAACGGGTCAGTTAATAATAAACACAAACAATAATAAGTACGCAAAAATAAATGAGATAAAGAATTTTACGTGGAAACCTTTGCGGGAGAAAACCACGGACGGTCTCCGACGACGAAGAACCCACTAACCAAATGAGAAAATACAAAAGGAGGTACACTCAAAATATTAAAAATCTCACAATAAGGGATAGAGATAATAATCTCTAAAACAAATCCCTTAAACCCTCAATGTAATTTTGTGTGTATATATGAATAGTATCCTTATCCCACTCAAAACCTCACTTTCCTTCTTTATTTCTTCACCAAATCTCTCCTGCTCTCCAGCACCCTTCTCCTTTGCCTTTCCCCGACTCTCTCACACTCTGCTCCTTTCCCAAATCACCATCACGGCTGCCTTCTTCTCTTGCCTCTCTTTTCTTTCTTTGATTTTTGCTCTATCTCTGTCGTCTCTCAAATCCTCTTGTATTTATAGCAAAAGAGTCATAATCAGGAGGAAGAGGCGTACGAAATTCCTCTACCAGATAAAGACGAAGGCGACTGGATGAGGATAAAGACGACGACGGCTGGTCAAAGGCGGCCGTGTTTGAGTCACCATCAACAGATCATTATCGGATCGATACATAAATCCTCATTGTTTCCAAGTAAAAGGCTAGCTCCATATGATTCATAGTTACGTGAACCATAATAAATTAATATAGTGAAGTCTCGACATAATCGATCCATTTTGTGAAACTTGCAAGTAATACGTCTCGTTCACTCATTGGTTTAATTTCCGTCCAAAATGTTTTAGGCTGGACCATGATTTGTTCATACCTATTTCTCTAATAACCTTAATTCGAACACGTCGTGTTCTAATTACAGCCATATAAAAGCACTAATGATCACAATTAATAGGATAACTACTGTGTTGATGGAATCAATTATCATAATTCAGCGCGAATGCAAAGTGATTGCGAGCTTTCATGATGCATCAACTTATCAAAAGCTTGTGCTGATTATGATACCAAACTCGAAATACCTGAACCATTGATGGCTTGAAATAATCAAGGGGAGAATGAGAAAATGGAAGATTTGTTACCCTTACAATTTTCAAGTACATTATATCTGTATCATGTTGTTTCTTTTAATTTTCCTTTTTTTAATGCAATAAAGAAGTTTGCTAGCTGATTAAGTAGATTCTATGGTGAGGTTGATGAAATCTAGAGCGAAGATTCTTAAGATCTAGAGCACATCTTCCTAAGTTTTATTAAAACACATTTTAATCACCCTTTGGATTATATTTAATTATTTCTAGTTAGTGGTAAAATCTAAAATACAAAAGAGCTTCTACTGGGCGAGTTCATTGGTGGCTTGACTGGTTCCGACTAGGCACTTGACAGTTATAAGATTATCTGAAACACAAACAATAAAAACTGATTCTACTGAATTTATCTATGTGAGATTAAAATTTTACTTTGACATTCATTTTTTTATTTGCGTAAAAGTGACTTATAATGCCATTGAATATATAGCATTTGATTTTAATATCTCCATTCGTATATGACTTAGAAAGGATTAAGTATTTGATTCCATTTCATATATAGCTAGCTGATCATTTTCACCCAAGGTTGAAATTCAATTCTATAACCATCACCACATTGGACCAAACATGTTCCTCTCATAGCTAGCTTGGGAGGATACGCACATATATTTTGTAAGCTATCTCACGTCATTTATCTACTTTCATTTGTTTTCTCGTTCTAATGTATTGCTTCACATTAAACCGATATTTCTGACTCGAATGTCGGATTCTTTTTCTTACATATTAGTGTCAAGGCAAAAACCTAGCCAGGTTGCTTTTAGTCTCATGTGACCTCTTGTATTTGTCTTGTGAACATAGCCTACCAATACGTATGAAGACTCTTGAACTTGGACCTACTCGTCGTAGCGAATAACAAAAATCAATCTTGATATCAATAACGAGATTCCATTTCGAGATTTCATCATATATTCTGAACATGCTGATGTAAGGATCATCTACAAGCTAAAATTACTTTTGAGTAAAAGCAAACGAACAATAAATTAAATTAAACCAAATAGATCTCTACCTATTCCTTAACATGATTATTCAGGTCGGCGTTCAAAAATAAACTTCATTTTCGAAATAAAGTAGAGAAAATGTACTAAGAAAACCAAAGGGAATCAAATTGCATGAATTTCCTAGTCTATAACTACATGATGTTACTAGCTATAGCCAAGATTTCTAGTCATAATCAACTCATATAGCCATTACACATCTTCCCAACAATGATTCATGTCAAATATATATCTATAACAACTCAATTTTCTTCTAGTCCTTTACCTTAAATCACCTACTTCAATTTCCTTTCTCATGGTATCACATTTCTTGATGGTTACGGCACCGTTTTCCGCTATACTAGCTTAGATGCATGCCCATGTCATTTATTAAATCACTTTCTTATGACTTCATTTAACTATTTAAATTTCTTTTCTTAATATAACCTTGGAGGCTAATTAGCATTGGCCCCTTCTCCTTCAACTTTCACACAATATCTTCTACCTTCTATGATTTCTTAACCTTCCCCTCTTTCCTCTATCTAAATTCTGTAACATGGAGAATGCAACTCATGTCATGAGCTATCCATTTTTACCGTCGAATATGGGCTTCAATCCTTCCTCGTCACATATTGGGATGTCATCGCATCATTCTTTTCCTTTTAACATTAGTGGAAACGAGTTCTTCGATTCAAAGATGGAAGCGGATCAATACAAGAGTAATACCAGTTCGGAAGGTGGAAGCTCGGACAGCAGGATCATAAAAACGAGTATGAAGAAGGATGGCGATGATCAGAAGAAATCTAAGAGGCATAAGTATGCATTTCATACACGAAGCCAGGTCGATATACTCGACGATGGATATAGATGGAGAAAATACGGCCAGAAGACTGTCAAAAATAACAGATTTCCAAGGTAAACATTTGTTCTCTCTTTCTCTGAAATTTTAACTCTCAATTACTGTTTTAGTTGTGCTATAACAGGAGTTAGGTTTCACGAGCGAATGTGGCAGGTCAAAGCTTTTTGTCATCAATTTTTTTCTATTAATCATGTGTTCATATGCCTAATATACTTGTTATTGCATTATTTAATCTAGTAGTCGTCACACTCAAAAAGTATAGAGACAAAAAAAAGCCTAAATGGAGTTCTTTAGGCAAATTATGAAAAAAAAAATACCTTTTTGAAAAATTAATTACATTTTGTTCCCCCTTTGAAAAAAAAACATGTAATTGCTGTATGGATTTTTCAAGATACAATATTAGAAATATTTCATGCTGTATAAAAAAAACCAAAAAAAAGCAAAATACAAAAATAAAATAAAATTTGGATAGTGAAATATAAAATCCCCAAGTTCTTTTTTCTTCCCCAAGTATAATTAACAATTGAAAGGGTATTCAAGGTCAAAATTTAATGAGTTCTTGTTTTTAAACAAGTACCTCGTATTACGGTAAAGCAGCCAACAAAAAGGATTAACCTAAGACCAAGGCCGCGGTGCATCAAACACGAATTGGAGTCATGGTCGCAAGATAAATTGTTTAAGAAACAAGTATTATAGTACCTGGCGTGCTTGTAATACGCGTTTATCTCATCTGAATAGAACAGTGTACTGATTCTTAAATTCGCGAATACGCAGGAGCTACTACAGATGCACACAACCAGGATGCAGTGTGAAGAAGCAAGTGCAAAGACTAACAAAAGATGAAGAGATTGTTGTGACAACATATGAAGGCATCCACACACATCCTGTCGAAAAATCAACCGATAATTTTGAACATATCTTGAAGCAAATGCACATATACGTCTCCCCTCAATAATCTTAAAATAGATCAGCTTCGCAACAACAAATGTACACATGCACCACAACGACCCAGATCGAAGACAAATACAGATGTCTTGGATGAAATATCGACTGCTGTCGGAGGTTACAATTTGCGTTAGGCAGGATAGGGGATGCCTCATATTATCAGTTGTAGTTACCATTGGCTTTGCAACTTATGCCATGTTTCACTGTAATGGGAAAATGTAAACTACAGTGTTGATTAATGGAAAAAGAACATAATTCTAGATTGATGATTAGCTTCGTAATTGTAATTTCGCTTTCAAAAGTGGCACTATCACAAGAATACTGTCGAAATGTTTGAAGATAGTTACTTGACGAGTTTGAATTCAGGGTAAAAGAATCTTCCCTATAAAATCTATTTGATATGTATCGAACATAGGTATGGCTTCATTTAATATTTCGTGTAGTCGAGGAATGTAAGTTCGTCCTGTCTTCATCAAGAATAGAAATACAAAGTCATGTTTTATTTGCTTTAGTTTGATGTTCAACGACAACAAGGCTACTAGTTTGCTAGAGCATCTTGAAACAGATATAGCCTTCATTGATATTTGACTCCATATCTTGAGGAAAAACTTTAGCCAGATAAGAAAATAATATAGACCACTCGTATATAATAGTTTTCCTAGAATCTAATACTAAGTATGAATTTAGGTTTGTATTAGTTGCCCCTTTATCAACTACGGTTGATTTGCAACATGGATATCAAGCTAGACAATAAAGGAAGATAGCAACTATAGATTTCCCGTTTGTAACATAATCTAAATTAAGGCAAAAGTTACACAGGTGATTTGGCCAATTTTTGTTGAAGGTTAGACAACTCCCTAAGATAATTTAGCACAGAACATTCAAAAGGGTTAACTAACCTATTAATCGGCCGCTGAAAATCAGATCCATCGATTGTAACACATAAATTAGAACACAACCATAAGTTAAGCTCTCTTACAATCTGTTAGCAAGAAGCTTTGGACGTCGGCAGACATCAGCTATCTGCATCGTGGTTTGAGATGTTCTCTATTATGCCTTTTCCATCCATTGCGTCGAAGAGGAAAAAGTTTTTCAGAGGTTCTCCTTTGCCGGATATTGCTTTGATCACTTCCTGAAAAATGGAACAGCAACATCTGTTATTTGAAGCTAATAGCTGGTTTAACAATTGTTTTTGTGCAACTTCAACATATTCAGACAAGGGAGGATGAACAAAGAAAGGGAAACATGAGAAGCAGACAAAGTCACCTGTCCGAGGATACCGCCCAGGATGGCGCAAACAGGAGGGAACTCTAGTGAACCAGCTATCAATCGCTCCAAAAGAGAATCAGGGACTAGAGATTCATTTATGGACTGGAATAGCAAAACTCCGCTCATTAGAACAAGTTCAATGCAACAAAATCATATATGAATAGGAAGCCGACCATACCTGCATTTCACATAGTTGGTTTCTCAGCTTGAGTACTTCAGGAAGTTCCGAAAGTGATATTCCACCAGGACCTCGCTCATCAAGCTCTTCAAACTTCTCTATCACTGTATCAAAGTACCCCAAACAGAAGCAAAACTCTCGTTAAAAACAACGCAAGTGCAGATGAGTTGCGAATTCTTGGCAGGGTGACAGCACACAATCCTATTTCCTAACCATCGACTAGGCAAAGTTCATTTTACAGTCAACTACTGATGCCAAGTAGCCAATATACGAGCTCAACCCAGGGGGTCAATGTCATGATGGTTAACACTCTAATAACTAGAACAAGCTAAGCGACCAGTCAAGTAGCAGCATACTTCACTCCGACCATGAGAACATGATAAAAGGAATCACAGGTTAAGAGCAGGTCGCATTGAGGGCCGCAAGCAAATGGCAAGGTGATTAATGAAATTGCCAAGAGAAAGAGCAAACACAAAAAGAATGAAGAGATAATCAAACTGATTTCACACCTCGCATGGCAAAGTAAAGCTTTGTGGTCCTCTTCGGGAGTGTCCTCCATGGTACTGCAATAGCTTCCTACCGCAATAATCACAGATAATGAAAATTAGGATAAGAAATTGCCATCACCCATTCCCAAAAAAATATAGCAGGCACTCGTAACACACACAGTTGATAAGCATTGCAA
This sequence comes from Drosera spatulata, assembly GCA_035668315.1. Lineage (NCBI taxonomy): Eukaryota > Viridiplantae > Streptophyta > Magnoliopsida > Caryophyllales > Droseraceae > Drosera > Drosera spatulata. The sequence continues at coordinate 19,093 of JAOVYX010021146.1, read as the reverse complement.
GGTAGCCTAAAGATTTTAAGATCTCAAGTCCTCAGAAAACCACGGCAAGAATTTTTGAAGCATGAGAAAATAGCATTTAGATAGAAATCTAAGATCTTCGGAACCCAAGAAAGAAGTTTATACCTCATAACTACGATACTGAATCTGGCAATCAATGGTTTCGTCAAGTTTTTTCTGAAAGATTAACAATAGAATTAGAATAAAGAAGACATAAAAAAAAAAAAAAAAAGGAGCTGATATCAAGTTCCCCCCAATACTACAGGCAGCTCACCTTAGCATAAGTATGGTTCTGCAAATCAGCAAAGATTTCACCGCAAGAATCCCTACACTCTACAGAATAAAATGCAACACGCTTTGACAATTTGCGACATTTTTCATTGATCAATCTCTGCAGTATAACATAGATTAGTAGGGGAGAATAGACTATGAGCACAAGAAAAGAGCTTAAATGTCCAAAATCTTCTGAAGAAAGTTATCGAAATTACTTTTGCTTTCAACGAGACCCCAGTAACGACGATAACATCGAACTTTGCATAAAAGTTCTCGTCAAAGGTGGAGATTTCACCTGCAACCAAATTTAAAATCATCAAATTTGACATCGCCCTAAAGGTTAGATTGATGGTTAACGTGAAACTCAACAAATGTCAACACAACATTCCAAGCTATTATCACATTGGATCAACAAAAAAAAAAAAAAACAAAAAAAAACAAGCAAAAGCGATAAATACCGAATTCAACAACAAAGCACAAAACCCATCCAAACCTTTCTCTACAGAAACCCTAACCATGGGGTTAAAATCCTTCAATGAATCGCAACAAACCTCCGCAACACTCCGTCCCACAAAACCACCTTCATCCGGAGCAATCAAGAAATTCGCATTCAACGATTCCTCCGTCACCTCCCTATCGTCCATCAGCGTCAAACTCCCGATCCCCGCCAACACAACATTCTTACAAAACTACACATTCAACATCACAATCAATGAATAACCGAATAACCCAAACATATAACCAACACAATTATCAAAAATCATCGATTCGATACCTCGGCCATCGTCCCCTTCATTCCAGCAACCAAAACATGAGCCTTGCTCAACCTAATTCGATTCGACAAAATCAAACATCTAATTAAACCTTAAAATAAGGTGATGACTGATGAGATAGCAAAATTATATTTTTTTACCTTCGTTGGGCGTCGGCGCCCCAAACCCTAATCTGACGATCGTACAATGCGGTCTCCTGCTCCGTCAACTCATCACCATCGTCCATCTCCAACCTCATCCTGTGATTCGATCGCCGGAGATTTTTGGGTCGAACGGAGAAACTAGGGTTTAGTGGTTTCGGAGAAGACGATGAAGGGCTTGAGTGAGGTTTTTCCAAGTTTTTATGTTGTTTTGTCGAGTTATTATGTTTTCAAAGTACAACTACGTTCGAGGGAAAGGTACGTACTCAAACTAACAACTTGACTTGAAAGTTGAAACACCGCTAGTGTATATGAGATGAGTTGAGTTAATTTAAATATATAAAAGGATATATTTATATAATGTAATTCAAAAAAAAATCATATATTTGATTAATTTTTTGAATTTGTAATTATATGAACCCATTTTGCCATAAAAATTTAAGATTATTTTTTTACCGTTTCATCTCAGAAAAATTATAAACTTTTCTAGCGAGGTCACAACAATCCCAGTGCCACTATAAAAAATTAAGGACAATTTAGTAAAAGGGAGTATTAAGAACACCCTTGAGGTGTACACTCTACATTTTTCTGTTGTTTGATTGGTTGAATTGAATTTATTATTAAATCGTTTAATCCATAACGAGAATTTATATGCGTGTTAAATTTTTATAAAATTTAATAAAAAAAAGAATTTTTTTACGGATAGTGAGGTTGTTGTGAGAATATATAATGAATGTACTGTGATAAAATATAATTGATGTGAGTTTTTTTCGATTAAACATTGACTAAAAGAGAAAACGTTGTTAGTAAATTGGTACAGCCTAAAGAAAAAAGTGTTGCATATATTATGGAACGGAGGGAGTATTAGCAATATATATATATTCTTAATTCGAAATATAATCCCAGGGTATGTCATTTCATGGGATATCATGATATGTCATATATTAATATCTATATATCAATCAATTCAATTATCATTACGGGATTCAATAGTAATTTCAGTTTCAAAATATTTAATAATCAACATTAATAATTATTAAAAAAACTTTTCATTTTTTCTCTTTTGTAGTTCATAGATATTATTAACCCTTTATATGTCATGAAAAAATAATATGTATAAATATTGTTATTTTAGTGTTAATTATACGAAAAAATAATACGATTGAAAATATTTTACTATAAGAGTTTTTGCCAAAAAGCAAAAAAAAAAAAAACCAAAATTTTTATATCACATAATATAACAACTTGATTTGATTCATGATGTGATACGATTAATTTGATAACTATAATTACTTTAGTTAAAAAAATATAGTAAATATCATGAAAATTTCATATATATTATATTATAGAAGACATATATATTTATATTGTTTACCCAAATTTCATATATATTATATTATAGAAGACATATATATTTATATTGTTTACCCAAAAAAATTTTATGAAAATATTAAAAACATTATCAAATATAAATGAAATGTCTAAATAATTTAGAAGTTATTTTAACAATATTCTTTTTGCATTCATGTTTTTCCTTGCACATGATCGACATTTGATATTAACGATCAATTTATGAAAGCATTATGTATTGTTAGGGATTAATGGATGGTAGAGATTAAATGATTTGAGAATTTTTAAAACAAAAATAATTTAAGAAAAACCTCCACCGTTAGATATGTCCTAACAACACACAATTTATATATTGCTAAGAATAAATTTTCTTTTTTTCTTTATAAATAAAGATTAATTATAAGATTAAGACATTCCCGCGTATCGCGCGGATAACACACTAGTTAATAAAAATTTTGCTTAAATTATTCCACCAAGCAAACACCACAAGGGGATGTAAGGTTACTTGCTCATCATATAAATTACTACCTTTTTATAGTAAATTCAACTCATCACACAAATTACAGCTGCAAGACAAGCAGTACAAAAATGGAAAGTATCGAATTTGATATATATATATATATATATTAAGAGTTGGATGATATTTTTATTTTTTGTTTTTTTCGTTAGATGGGATGATATACTTTAATAGTAGTAGAAAAATGAAAAGTATCAAATCTTACCAGTACAAAAACAAAATTATTCTACCTCTACAAGATCCGACCCTGATCGAGTGATCTACCCTACCAAGTAGTACTAACTAAAAATGACAGTAAACAGGTAGAGGATGGAGGGGTACATGCCTTTTGAATACGGGGACAAGTAGTTCAGTTCTTGAGATGACATTGGTCGGATTCCTTCGCTTCTCCATCGAGCACAATGCCTTCAACCCTGAAAATTGAAATTGATCAATGTATTTCATCAGATTGCCGTGTTTTTGCACATATATGATCGTTTCTAGTTCATGGACGAAGCATAATAATTTGAAGATGATAGGTACCCAGAAGTCGATCATGGATCATTGTTGCATCCGTTTGCTGAACTCGTATAGTCTCCTCACATCTCAATTCTGTCATCGCGAATCTCAGTCTTACGATGCTAGTATAGTCCAGTAGTCCCGGAATGCGGTGGTTTGGTTTAGTTCGATTGATCAAGCTCTAGACTCCAACAGCCTCGATAATATATTGGACAACCAAATCATCATCTAATTATTATTGTTTTTGACTTCTGCTTTTCCCCGTGTAGTGTATTAGTACTATCAATATTCCCTGGTGCATCCAAAAAGTTTGGTTCGGTTCATTGTCTCTTAGTTTCAGTGGAACCTTTCATTTCTCAAATTTATTGTGCTAACTCAAAACCCATTAGTTTACTTCAGTCAAGATTTTTAGTTGTTAAGAGGGAAGTATTAGGTGCATTCCGGAGATATATATCCCTTTACGCTTTCTTGAAATCTGATTGATGGAGTTAAATAATTATAACTAATAAAAAAATATGAATTTTTAACAATCAATCAGAAATAAATGAGGATAATACGGGGATGTATATCTCCGAGAATATACTATAAATTCCCCTCTTAAAATATATTCAACTCAAAAACCTTATTATTATAGATTGCATTAAATTAAATGCAGTTGTACAATGATAAAAAGCCACACAAAAGCAAGTAACAGGGGAATACTAACGAATAGGGCATGATTATAGACTTATAGTTACCTTTGTCTTCGGCATGGAGTACAAGGTAGAAGGAGATTTTAGCACAAGGGGATTGAACAAGGAAGAGTCATATCATATCATCATATGAGAAGAAACAAATCCAAGGTATTGTTTTTATAAAAGATTCTGACATGAAATACGTTTTCGTTAATAAAATGCGTTTTTTATCAACAAAATTATTGTTTTTTATCTGAAATTGGACTAAATATGTTAATCTAATGAGAGGAGCGCATATAAATCCAATTAACCAACCAAAATTCTGTATCATCGGAGTATCTCTACTGATTTACACCAGATTTACAGATTGCATCCCAATTGACCGAGAAACTGGTAAACTGGTGTTCATCGAACAAATACACCAGTGGTCTTGACTCTTGACTTCTCCTCCCCGGTTCAAACAGAATCCGATCCGGCCCAAATCATCAAAGACCAAAGACCAAAACTACCCACCACACTTCCATCTCCACTCCACAATCCGCCACGTGCCGGGTCAACCCGGCCAGTCCTCCCCAGACCAGTCCCCACTCTCCGGTCCAACTTCAACGGTCCACCCACCCACTCCCATTCCCACCAATAAAAGGACATCGTTTCACACTTCCCTCATCACAAATCCTCGCCGGAAAATATCATAGCCGGCGACGATGGCGTGGAATCCGACGCGATGAGCCGAATCGGCGACGATATTCTCCAGAACATTCTATCGAAGCTTCCGGCGCCCTCGTTTGCCTCCGCCACCTGCGTTAGCCGGACTTGGAACGCCGTCTGCGGCCGTGTGCTGTCGCGGCCTCTCCTCGCCTCCGCTCTCTCCTTGAATCCGTCCCTCGAGGTCAGTGGCATCATGAATTCAGATCGATTGATTGTCTTGTGTGTTTGTGTTGATGATTTTGCTGGATAGAGTTTGATGTGGTGTGGTGAAATTTTGTAGGACGCGGTGGAGGAGATTGTGGAGAAGGTGCTGGCGAGGCCGATGAGGCCGATGTAGTACACGGTTTATGGATTGGAGGATGCTCATAGCCTTGTATGTGATCAGTTTCTGTTTTTTATGCTGTGTGTTGAGGGATGGAGAGTTTGTTCGTTTGTTTGATTTGATTCTTATGTGTTTGGTGTATAGATTGATGAGAAGTTTCATTCGAGGATTCCGATAATTACTTGTGAAGCGAGTGGAATTATTGGCAGAGATGCCAAAACTGATGAATTGCGTGAGGTATCAAACTGGTGATTTGTTGATTTTTGAATTCATCACTGATTCCGGCTTACTCTGAGCTCACCTTAGTTTAGAAGTGGTGTTGATGTCGTGAATTGTGTTGGTTTGCGGATTGTTGGATGATTGTACAGGTGAAGTTTGAGAACTTTGATGTGATGTCTGACATTGACGAAAGACATAGACCGGGCATTTTATTGACGGTTGGATACTTGCCTGGGCTAAAACTTGAGGTTATTCCAATGTATCGTTCGCAGGTACACGTTCGAGGTTGAACTTGGCTATGGTTTACATTATTTCTAGGGTGTTTAGGATTTTTGTGCTTAGGGTTTGACACGATCCTTGTGATTGTAGGGACCTATGATCGACCAGTTTAGTATGGATATAGGGGCTATGTTGCTACCGTTTCGGGTCCCACGTCTCCCGATGCAATAATTATGTTTGGAGTGAGTGCATTTTTGTGTATAGTGAAAATGCTTGGATTTAAACCCTTTGCTTCATACCAGTAGTATTAAGCTTGATGCCGTCGTAATGCTGCAGAATCCAACCTGTGCTATGAAGCCTGTTCTTAGCAAGATGGGTAAGTACCTCAGTTTTGTCTTTCTAGTCCGAGTAGAATTTTTTTACAGAAAAGTATGGTCGTCTTTCATTTTGCTCTTGCCTTCAGTGTCTGGAAGTCTGCACTGCAACAGTATCTAGATCATGCTTCAAATAGAATTTGAAAAAGTAATCCTGTTGCGTGTAGTCGTGTACAACTACACGACTACACGTATTTTAGTAGCTCTTCATTTTTTAGGTTACTGCACATTTTTGCCTTGTGGAACCAATATAGCTTTCAATAGTGTCGATGGTTACAACGTGGTTCTAATGCTTTTGTGTCGATACTTGATTGCTTCAGTCATGGTTTCTTACTTTGAAATGTATTATACATTTTTGCTTTGTTTAGTTTCAGTAAATTATATACTTTTATGCAGACTATGCATTGTCTGCGGATTCACTTCTTGTTGGCAATGAGGAAGGACGGTTCAAGTACACAAGTTGTGGTAACTGGAAGAGCGAGACTTCAAGTTCAAGTGAATGTGATGCTGTTGTGCTTGTAATTGCCAGGGATAAAACTAAGCTTAAAGGTATACATTATGTACTTTTGGCTCTTCTGTTCTACCTTGATGCTCTGTGTAACTGTTAACCACAACAAAATCTGTTGGAAATAGCCGCACTTTTGCTTATGTGTTGGACAAGAGAATTTTCTGTCAAAGTGAGAACCTGTGATTCTTTAATGACTAATGGTTGTTTTTTGGGTACATTGTGTTCTATAGCTCATAGCCTTATCTGATTTTCCAGCAGGGATAGGGAGAACTGAATTCCATCTCTCCTTGACGTCTGGCACGGCTTCTGTAGGCCCGACTTATAAAGCCGTTTCTGTCAAAGTGAGAAGCCGTGATTCTTGTACATGGATCACTGGAAAACGAGAAGGAAATGATCAGATATTTGACGGACGTCAAATGTTAGATGATCTTGATAATGAGGTACGTCCTCTTACTATATATTCCCTTCCAGCTTATGAAAATTGCAACACTTTTACTGTGCACACATGCCGACGTGAACTTGACCCACGTCATGGGATAATCAAATGATATTTTTTGTGAAATTTTCGTGAGGCACTTATGATATTTTTTGTTGTGTAGTATAAACTACACTAAAAAAAAATCGTTTTTATGTTGTCTAATGATAAAACGATACTCGTCAAAATACGTGCCGAATAGTATCACAAGTCAAAATGTTGTATTTTTTATGGGACGGAGGGAGTGATATACATAATTAAGAGGTTTAAATGCAAGGTTTTTTGGTTATCCTTTTCATACTCATGTACATGACTACAAAAAATTTGTACTTTTAACTTATTGATTATATGAAAATTGGTGTCTCTCGCTGACTTTGTGATTTATTTGATTTTAGGGATTTTTACATATAACCATCCCAAATTTTAGGAATTTACAAAAATCATCTCAAATCTTAATATTTATAAAAACACTACCTAAATCATATGAAATCTTCAAAAACACTACTTAAATTATGTGATATTTTAAAAAATACTACTAAAATCATATGATATTTTCAAAATAATTGTTATCTAAAATCATTATCTTGAATGATTTTTTAAATATTTTTTTCTTGTCTAATATATTCATTAACCTAGATTTTTCATCTATTTGTATAAAAACCTATTGTTTTCACATTGTTTCTTCATTTTCGTCAACTTTTCTGTTTCTCAAATCGTAGTTATCTTATTGAATTTTTCTAATTCGATCACTCAAATCATAATAATCGTTATTTTGGGGGTGAAGATGAAGATTTTGAACAAGGAGAAAAGGAAAAAATATAAAAAATTATTAAAGTCAATGGATTCACCAACGACAATATTTATTATGTAAATTTCATATGATTTGGGTAATGTTTTTGTAAGTATGAATATTTGAGGTGATTTTTTTTATAAATTCTTAAGATTTGGGGTAGTTATATGTAAAAATCCCTTGATTTTATTGTTTGAAATGTAAGGGAAATCAAAGGACACAAATTTTCCAATCTTTGGTGGAGGCTTTAAATGACTTTAATAATTTATTTATTTGTCTATTTGCTGAAGTAGATGGATCTGGTCGAAAAGGATAGGCAGGGAAACCTTGGCAAACTAGCCTGAAATTGATCACGAAGTGTCTGTATTTTTCATGAGTGAATTTCTCCTGTCCTAGTATGCATGGATGCTCTTATTGTAATTTGACAGGTAGAAGGTGTTACTGATTCTGATTTATTTGTTGGACTTATAAAGAGAAGGAAGTGCTCTTTCGGGTCAGAGAAGGTTAAACTGAAAACTTCTTTGGCTTATCATCACGTCCTAGAGTAAGCAACTTTAAAGCTCTTTGGAATTTCTTCATTTCATATCTTGTTCATCCTGTCTTTCTCTTTTGACGTATGCGTTGGATTAGTTGGATCATAAATTACTTCAGAATACTGCTGAGGTGATGGATAAGTTGGTTCGTATTAGTGCAATCACCAAACTAATTCTAGTGTCAGTGTCTTAAATTACAAGGATTATTGCATCCGCTCGATATAATCACATTTATACTATTTCTTTCTTCCTTTTGCATTGAAGTGATGGTGATTCTGATGCAGTGTGGATGAGCAATACCTCTACCTTCGTGGTTTAGATATCGAGAAGGGAGATTTATAAATATTTCACTATTTAGTTGTTGAACCTGAAGTTCTAGAAAGTATTTCAACTCTCCCATTAAACTCATTTGAAATTTTGATTTCATTAGGACAACAAATCTTTCACACAACTTATCATTAGTGCAACCAAATATAATATTATCTATATAGACTTGCAATAAGAGTGTATGCTCCTTATGTCTCTTAAGAAATAGGGTGGTATCTATCTTTCCTTTCGGAAAATCATTATCACAAAGAAAGGTTGAGAGGGTTTCATACCATGCCCTTGGAGCTTGTATTAAAGCAATAAGATTTTGTCTAACCTGTAAACATGATTTGGATGTTCAAAATCTTCAAATCCAGGGGGCTGTTCAACATAAGCCTTTTCTTGCAGCTTTCGATTCAAAAAGGCACTCTTTGAATCCTTGGTGTGCAGCATAGGCAAGAAACATTCTTATAGCTTCCAATCTTGCAACAGGGGCAAAGGTTTCCTCAAAGTCAATCCGTTCTTCTTGTGAGTAACCTTTTGTCACTAGCCTAGCCATGTTTTTGATGATTATTCCATTCTCATCAATCTTATTTCTGAATACCATTTGCAGCCAACAACTGGATAGTTTTTGGATATAGACACCAGATATCACACTTCATTTTTTTGAAATTCATTCAATTCTGCCTGCATGATATCAATCCAGTTTGGATCACTCGGAGCTTGATCTACTGTTTTTTGCTCCACTTCTGATATAAAACATGCAGACATGCATTCTTTGGTTATTGCTCTTTCAGTCTGCACTGTTACATCTTGGTTTTCAAAGATGACGTCTTGTGTCTGTGCCTTGATCCATCTTCTTTTATCTTCCTGTTGATCAATGATGATCTCCTCCAGTTGTTGTATTGTGGGCTGCTCTGGCTCTGCTGCAACGATGTTGTCTTCTGCGTTTGCAGACTGCTCATCCTTTATTGCAATATCAGAGCCCTTGTCTGTATCTTATTCATCATCTATGCATGTTTATTTGTTTATTCCTCATCAAAGACATTAGCAGTACGAATGGATGTTTCAGATTCATCAAAGAAAACGTGAACCGATTCCTCAACTGTTGTATTTTCTTATTATAGACTTTGAAAGCTTTGCTAGTTGTGGAATATCCTAGAAACGTTCTTTCATCTGTCTTCGAGTCCAATTTTCCTATGTGTTTATCATTGTTGTGAATGTAACATTTGCATCCAAATGATGAAAGTACTTGACACTTGGTGTCTTTTCTTTTCACAACTCATAGAGAGTTTTCTTATGTAATTATGTATAAGACACCTATTTAGAACATAACAGGCAGTATTTACTGTTTCGGTCCAGAAACTTTTAGGTAAGTTTGCATCAGCAAACATTGTTCTGGTTGCTTTTATGAGTGTCCTATTTTTTCTCTCTGCTACACCATTTTGTTGTGGTGTCCTAGGTGTAGAGAGGTTGTGTCTTATACCATGATCATCAAGTGTTTTCGAATGATTTTGATTGATATAACTCTTTGTAAATGATTGGATTTGTGTGGAATGTGATGGAGAATAGTGAATGGAGATTGTTTGTGGTGGAGGAGGATTTTTTATGCATGATGTAGGAGTCGAGGCACACCCTTGACTCGGAGAAAAATACATGAAGTGTTGAGTTTTGTGTTGTTTTATTGTTTGTTTTGCAAATGCTACGCAAGGAATTGAGTCCTTCTAAGCAGAGCCGTGTTCCTAGGCTGCCACCGCCACCTAAGCCACTGTTTGGACAGCCTAATGATCATGAGATCGAGTTCCAGACAAGGGATCGGAAGTAGAGGTATGAGCAGCTCAAGAGGAGTTGTATGCAGAAGACGAGATATTTAGACCCTTCTAATCTCACTACCTTGGGGCTGAAGGACAACACAGATGCCCTTTTGAAGGGACTGCAAATGAAAAACTTCGCCCGCAGCAGGTGGCCAACCTATGAGAGGGACGCGCTAAAGTTTCTGAGTACCCTAAAGCTAATTACCACAAGGGAGAAGAAGGAGGATCAGATGCTGGCTTTCCAATTTTACCTTGGAGGCGTATCTTATGAGAAGACTATGACATGGGTCAACCGTGTGTACGGTTTCAGAGCTAGAGGACCTCGGATGGAGCCACCAAAGTTCACAAGGGCTGTTGGATCTTTTTGGCTGGATCGGTCCTACCCCAAGGCCCTGGAGTTCAGGACCCAAACCCTAAATATAATTCCGTCATTTGTGATGGTACCTAGAATCAAATAGGATACATGTCATGAAATGCATTATCATATAAAGTATTTGCAGGATATTTACATTAAAAATAATAAAGTTACAGTACTAAAAGATAGAACGTGAACAATTATACACTTATATTAAGACTAGACATTGATTGCAAACTCCTTGTAGTTTCATATGTAGTTTGATATGGTTCTAGCATTTGTTATTGTTTCTTCAATTACCAGACCTGGAAAAGCTCGTGTGGAGCTCTGGTCAGCTATTGAAAGTGGCTGGAATCTGTAATTCTAGCTTGATATGGTTCCAGCAATTGATTGTGTTTTATTTGAATGGTTGCGAATCCGAAAAAAAACTTATCAGAACTCATTATTCATATCTTAAGGGAATATTGTGAAACTTAACAATTCCATCACTTTGAAAGCTGGTAGATTGCATTATGCCTCTCTCAAAGCTATGTGTCGTCCAAATTTTTCTCTCGGAAGGTAAATCGTCCAAAAAGAAAATAATAATAAAAACTTGCAATCGATAAAGAAATTTGGAAAGCACATAGATCACGCACTTTCATTATTTTATAAAACTAGTAATAGTCCATTTCGAAAGCTGAAAGCGTATTTTTCATATATAGCTAGTGGCTTTTCACCCATTTCAAAAAGAAAAAAAAAAACAGAAAAAAGAAAAGAGGTTGAAAACACACATTTCCTATACCATTGAACTGTAAAAAGCAATTACACACTTCTGTAACTAGTTCTAGATCATGATCTTCAAAATTAAAAATAAAAAACATTACTTGTATGATGTCAAATAACGGACAAAGATTTTAGAATCGACTCTGTCGCAACCTGTAGTGCTTTGTTTGCATTTTCACTGGTGCTTAACTGCATTTGTTGGTCTCAAACCAGTAGCATGAAGATATTAATCGGGCCGGTTTGCTTTAATCGGTTCGTTTTTTTTACAGTTTGATTTTTATAATCCAAAATCAAAATCGAATCGATTAATTAGTCAGTTTGAAAATCAAAATCAAAATTATTTATTAATCGGTTCGGTTTTTTTTAAAAACCACGGTTTTATTTTGTAAACCAAAACCGAACCATTTAATAATCGGTTCGATCGGTTTCGGTTTATCGATTTCAGTAACGGTTCGATAAAGGATTCGACCTTCGTTTTAACAGCCTTAAATTCGGATTAGGAATTTATATATGTGCTGAATTTATATTAAATAATATTAAATATATGATTTACTGTAGCAACCGTGAGAGAAGTTAGTTGATGTACTATAGATAATTTTTTTATTATTCCTTATCAAATTAAAAAACATCATAATTTTTATGAGACATCCATATAAGATAAATATTATTATTTTTATGAAACAGAGAGAGTATTACGCATTCAACTATATATATTGGAGATTGACCTAAGCATATGCAACTACTATATTGGGCTAGCTACCCCCTCTCCTATTCCATTGAACGTTTGCTTTAACATGAAAATTAGAATGCAGTGTATATATATATCATAAAGATATGTCAATATATACTCCCTCCGTCATATAACTCTTGTAGCACTTATTATTTTGGGATGTCCGATAAATCTTATAATACTTATTTTATTTCTTTATTTAAAAATAATTTTATATTAAAATACTTATCATTCGTCACTATAGTCCACTATCTTCTCGCTCATTCTCTTTTATTCTTTTATATCAAGCCCATCACTATCATCAAAAATCAGAATATATTAATTAAAATATATCAAATTTAACACAAAAATAAAAAATCGATTAGAATCAAACCGTGACAAAAGTTATGCGACGGAGGAGGAAGTAGTACACAATATACCTCTCCTAACAGATCCAATATTGGGCTATCTACCCAGTCCTGCATGATTGACTGGTTGATTTAACATTAGAATTTGAATTGCAAGAAATATTATTAAGCATAATATGAACTACGTTCTAGATCATGATCTTCAAAATCAAATACTACTATAAATTACTATTAGAGCATGCCCAATAAAATAGCGATATGGATTGTTATAGTCAAAATATGTCAAATGGTTCACAAATATACTCCAATGGGTTTAATCTTTCTAACCAAATTTTGGCACTTGTTAAATCTCATGCTATATGTAGCAACATAAATGGGCATAGCCATTTTTTCCATAACACTACGCTTAGTCAATTAAATTCCCAAAAAAAAACCCAAAAAATATGTGGAACATTCTTCACCATTTATTTGTAACATTAGCTAAATTATAACACTGACGCCATTGAATAACATTGTCAATTTATAGCAAAACGTCACTATTTATTATCAAAATATAGCATTGCCTATGTGAAAATGGCTTACTCATTCAGCTATATATATTAGACATTGACCTAAGCATATACAACTGCTATATTGGACTAGCTACCCTCTCCTATTCCATCGAACGGTTGCTTTAACATGAAAATTTATAATGCGGTATATATCATTAAGATATCTAAATATATACTATAAAATATACCTCTCCTAACAGATCCTCCAATCTTGGGTTCTCTACCCAATCCTACATGATTGACCGGTTGGTTTAACATCAGAATATGAATTGCAAGAAATATTATTAAGCATAATATGAACTACCTCAGTCTCATATAATCTTCCATGTTCACTGCAACATGTTATAGGGTTTTGGTAGTGTTTATTTTGTAGCGTCACAAATGATACAATGAAAAACAAATAATAATCATAAAAAAAAAAAAAAGAGCAACAACAACAACTACTTGCATATGGTATTTGTACGTCACTTCATTGTTTTTTTGTTTTTGGTGACGAGGATGTCCGGGCCAGTTCGCGCGCACCTCGACTAATCCCCCGGACACTGATAAGGCGCCTGTATTTTGTATGTAAAAAAATAATGGTGTGCTTGGTATATGATGTATTTTAGTCCTTAGATTTTTTTTTTTTTTTAATGGCTCCTTATTATTGCTGAATCGTTGATGTATTAGAGCTCGATGATGTTAAGGAGATGAAGGTTGTTAAAATGAAATTTTGCCTATGCGAAAAAAAAATTCAAACAATTGTTTTGTACGGATGTTCTCTTTGTTTCCAATTTACTTTTGTTTTTATTTCAAATGTTTATTTTCTCTTTTTTTTTTTTAGATGTGTTTGAGATCCTTCCAAATGATATTACATATTGCTGCAAAATATCCAAATTCAAAGATATTTCTATTTAATGATAATTTACTTGTGAGTTGTGGCATCACTTTGGAGAATCAATTCCATGGAGCTATCACATGAGAATTTTTTATTCCTAGAAATTATCACTTAAAAAAAAAAATGAATCAAACTTCTTTCTCAAATCTATACACAAGGTATATTGAAGGAATAAATCTTAATTATTAATTGAGAGATTAGTCATCAAAATCTTAAATATTTATCAAATCTAAAATTAAAGGATGAATTACCCAAAATTACACTTCTTCAACAATAATGTTTTTTTTCAAAAGGCTCTTCAACAATAATTAAAAATATATATACAATGAAAAATAATTCCAAAAAATTACAATTCATCAATCTTATCTAATTCCTAACCCTATCATCACCTCCTTCCCAACCCCTATCATCAGCCAACCTCCATCGGAATCCGACCAAGTCGTCGGAATCTCCGCTAAAATCCGACAATGTCCTCAGAATCTTCGTCAAAATCCGATAACGTCATCGGAATCTTCGTCGGAATGTGAAACAGAGTGTCATAACAAAAATTAAAATAGAGCGCATGAATAAAATGAAACAGAACGAAAGTACAAGACCAAAATAGAACGTCACGATAAAATAGAGCAACAGAGCAAAAACAAAAAACAAAGCGACAGAATAAGACCAAAACAAAACAATAGTAAAAAACAAAATAAAGAGGCAATACAAGACCAAAATAGAGCGAAACAAATCATAAGAGTATCTATCAAGCCAACCCCGTATAATACCATAAACGCATCATTGTTATCCTTGTCATATATACTCGATTTCACCCCACAAAGCCATAACACATTCCCACACCCAAATCCACACAATCAATAATCGTGATTCTCTCAATACATTTCTTTCATTGTACAACCTCGTAAAGCATCGTTATCACTCTCACGTCGAATCAACAAAAAAAAACCAAAACTCGCCATCACTAACGAAACACGAAATTAATCACTCAAAACATCAAATCAAAAGCCCTCACTTGATCTGTGGTAGTCTTGGGGGTGTGCAAAACTCTTCGGGGTAGTCCTCCATTGATGAAATGATGAGAGGGCGATTTGGAGATGGAATTGAGATCGAATTTTGGAAATTGAATTTGAAAATTTGATTTAGGATTTGGATTTGGAATAGATATCGCGATAACGATTGTCGCGGTGGCCGATGATGAAGATGAAGGTTGTTGCTGTGGCAGGCAATAGAGACGGCGGCATGGGGATTACGGTGAATCAAAGAGGGAGGGTGAGGAGGAAGAGAGTGGCGGGGGAGGAGGAGAAAGGAGAGAGAGAGTGGGATAATAAGAATGTGCTTAAAATTGTATGTTTTAAAAAATATAATTCCGTTTGTATGTTTTTTTATTAATTCTAAAAAGGTATAATTTTGAGTCATTTGCTGAAAAATAAAATACTTGAATTCTCTGATATCTAAAAAGGTGTAGTTTTGAGTCATTTGCAAATCGATCGATTCAAGGACAAGGTCGAGGTGTCCAGGTCCACTCCCTGGCCTCTCCCTTTCAAGCTCATTTAGAAGATTAGAAACCCTATAATTTCAATTTGATTCTAGCATGCTCTATTTGATGTGTCTGCTACTGATGATGTTGTTGGGTTGGTTCCTTTTAATGTGTTCGTTATATCTATGTTTTGGTTCATGAAAGAATGGAAATGAACTAGTGCTGGCTAATGTGATGCTTTGACTCGAACAACATTTGTTGGTGCTCTACTGATTCTGCTGTGCCTGTGACAATGGAATTTTGTTGGTTTCAAGGTGTAGAAATTCTTGTTTACTTCGGTTTTGAGTGCTGTTAGATCTAGCTACTTATATGTGCCTAGAAATGAAAAACAGTTTTGAAAACTCTACGGAAGACTATAACATAGTAATATTAATCTTTTCAGAATTATTATTAATTTTGATTCATGCGTTCTGTTTCATTTGTTCATATGCTCTGCTTCATTTGTTTATGCGCTCTATTTCATTTTTTGGGTGATGTCGAGAAGTGATGGTGCATAGTCTCATATTAATATTATGTTTCAATTTTGATTTATACGCTCTGTTTCATTTGTTTATACGCTCTGTTTCATTTGTGCATGCGCTCTGTTTCATTTGTTCATGTGCTCTATTTCATTTTTTGGGGGATGTCGAGATCTGATGATGCATAGTCTCGTATTATTAGTTTCATTTTTTACTCATGCGCTCTATTTCATTTGTTCATGCTCTCTGTTTCATTTGTACATGCGCTCTATTTTATTTATTCATGCGTTCTGTTTCGAAACAGAGTGTCAGAACAAGCGCTCTGTTTCATTTTTGTACTGATGCTCTATTTTATTTTTGTATTGGTGCTTTGTTTTCATTTTTCATCATGCGCTCTGTTTCATTTGTTCATGCCTTCTGTTTCATTTTTTGTACATGTGTTCTGTTTTATTCGGAAACATACACTCTATTTTATTTTTTGTATATACACTCTGTTTAATTTTGTGGGTGGTGTCGAGATCTGATGATGCATAATCTCGTATTATTATTATGTTTTATTTTTTATTCATACGATTTGTTTCATTTGTTCATATGCTCTATTTCGTTTGTGCATGCGCTTTGTTTCATTTGTTCATGCCCTCTGTTTCTAAACAAAGCGTCAGAACAGACGCTCTGTTTCATTTTTGTACTGTAACTCCGTTTTATATTATACTGGCACTCTGTTTCATTTTATATTGGCGCTCTCTTTTCATTTTTGATCCTGCGCTCTATTTTGATTTTATTAAGGTTCTCTTTTTCATATTCCAACGACGTGGTCAGATTCCAACGATATTTTAGATTCCGGCGGCGGTTAGGTTAAATTTAATTTTTGATCAAATAGTTAGATTAAATTTAATATCGTTTAAGTTTTAATCTCGATCGTTCAATTCATAATCAAAGATCAGAAATTAATTAGATAAGATACTGTTGCTTTAAATAAAATCTAATTTTTTGATTATCCATTAAAATTTTTAATGCCCCGTCACATCGATTGTCATCGAAATGGTTTGTCGCGATTTGTCATGTTTAAAAATGACTGGATAATAGTGATAAAAATTATTATTTTATTACACTAAATGAGGATTTCATAGATAAAATTATTAGGATTTTTCATAATTATTTGTTTGTGAAACATTTTCTATATATGCTTATTTTATATTTTTGTATTTGATCCAGATATGTTGTGTTTAATTTGAGATATTAAAGTTTATGTTTAGTTTAGGTAACTTAAATACCTAACAATTTATAAAAACATAAAATCATGGTTATTAGATGTAGATATATTTTTTATTTTTTTAGTTGAGAATTTTACCATGTAAAATTATGATGATTAGATTTTGATATATATTAGATTAATAAAAATCAAGTTATGATGGTTAATAAAAGAAGGAATCGGATGTTGTTTTAATTTTGATTGGTTAATATATATGTTAGATTAGATTTAATTTAATTATTTTTATTTTTTTAAATAAGAACTTTTAAAAATGACAATAATGTCCTGTCATAGCGTTTGACGTTTGTCATTAAAAGAGACGGGATAATACGATATATATTAGATTTTAATTTGTTAAAATATATGTTATATTTTATTTTATTTTATTTGTTTTAATTTTTTTAAATGATATTTTTTTAAAATGATAATAATGCCCTCTCATACCGTTTGTCATTTGCTGCTAAAAAAATTGGATAATACAATATATATTATATTAGATTAGATTAGATTTATTTCCGAAAAAAAAAGTCAAATCTTTTTGATATAGTCTATCGATTTTTCCTTAATAAGCACATGAGAAAACTTTAGTTATGAGACTTTTCATCTCATTTAAATGTCTTTAAATAAATGTTGTAAACCTTTTTATTTTTCTTGGTGGTCCAACCAACTACTCCGACGTTACGAATGAAAATATCATCCCTCACTAAAATCGTGGTATAATTTAGACTATAAATGGAAGAGCGAGTTGGATGAAATTAACGTTAAGAGTGACTTTCGATCCTGCCTCCGCCATTGGGAATGAGTTTAAGGATCGTGGCCAATCATATTATCATATTATAACATGTATTTAAGATTTTTTTTTTGTGGTACTATATTGAATTCTCTTAAATGCTTCTTTATTTCAAAAGCCTGATTACTAATGTAGCATATGAATGGGTTGATGATTAATTCAAAGATCTAAAATGATCTTATAAACAAACAAAAGTATAAAAAACTAATTACGAGTGAGTTGTTTTTAATTTTATTAAAGGAAAAATGTAGCAGCAGTAGGGACGGTTAATGGACCGTTGATTTTTTGTTTTTTCTTTTATCTATTTCAAAATTTTATTATTTTTTTTCTCTTTGAAAACTTTTTGTTTTTTTCTCTTTGCTGTGGTTCATTAGCAGCCGCTGCTGCTGGTTCACAAAACCTAAAAAATATTATTGAAAAACAGTACAAGAAGTGAAAGGCTCTAGTTGTCAGGATTTGGAGTGATACCGAGGACTTAATCTTCAATCCATTACTGGGACAATTAAGTCTCATCCAGTAGTAAAGATCTTCACAATTCACAGAAGTGAGCATTCAAATAAATGGAGGAATTAGAAACAGAACTCCTGACCTCAAGTTCACACAAATTTTAATATCTTGTTGAGGAATAAAAAAACACACCTGATGCTAGAAGGCCTATTGAAATATGCAAACAATTACTAATTTAATCGATGTGTATGTGGTGTGAATATGGTAGATTGCCAACAATTTTTGTTGTAAAGCTTTATATACGATATTCACCACTACAAAACACCTACTGCGAATTTCAAGATCCACCGTACACGGATCATGCCCAAAAGAGAGTAGTATTATATAAACATCCTTCTCTTTCCCTCTTTTACATTACATCCAATACTAGGAACCATGATGGGGCTTCTGCTTCATAGTTCCTTCAGAATTCCGTCAAGGAGAACACAGGTTATCAT
>JAOVYX010021145.1:0-16143 GCA_035668315.1 Drosera spatulata | reverse complement strand
GAGAGAGAGAGAGAGATATGCAAAAGAAGAGAAGGGGGTGGGGGTGGGTGGATTCCTACTTTCTTGCCCCGATGATAGTTAATCTCGACCTTGCTCAGATACTCTCCCCGAAAATAGTTAACAAGTCGTGGTGAGTGAGCCAGGCACTGAATGACACCGTTAAAGTAACATGTATTACCCATATTCCGCATTCCTATCAAGCCCGAGCGTGGTGATGCTATATCGGTAGGTTGGAGAACCCCTGCCTTTTTGCCTTCTTTACAATCGGAGGAATCGGACAACCCAGAAACTTGCAGCTCAAGGACAGTCTGCCATAAAAAAGGACAAAATGTAAATATGAACTTATACTCAATGTTACATTAACTGATATAATAACATTCTACTAAACGCAAATTCCATTCTACTTATGGAGGTAAATTACACGAAACCCTTGCAGCAAATCAGTCAGCAAAGAGGAGGCCCTCCCCTAAGTAAAGAAAAGCTTAGTGGCTGAGGCAGGTACAAAAGACCGGTATAGTTCATGTCTGGTTCAATGAAAAAGATCATTTCATCTCCAAGTTCTTCAGCCAAGACTGCCTTTCGGAGATGAGATGGATTTCAAACAAGCATATTCTGGAAAATTCTTCCTGATGATATGGTAAGTCTTTTTACTGTGACAAAAACTTCAGTCAGAAGCCATACTGGAGAAAAGATCTCTTCTCTCAGGATTAAGTAAGTACAGAATGAGCTTTTTCATAAAGCAGGATAAACTAACAACTTGTTAAACAATAGGAATTGGCTCATTGTGGTCATATAAGAAGATATAGTGAATTTGTAATCTCCCAGCATACTGTCCCACCTTTCTTTCTTTCTTTCTTTCTTTTTCTTTCTTTTTATTTTTTGTTAGTTCTTAATATGATAACATTGGTAACACTAGGTAAAGATGGACTGTCATAAGTAGGCAGCGGAAGCCGGAAAGCACTAACTAGCTGGCTGTATTTTGTCATTGAGGAACAAATTAGTTGGGTATTCAAGGGATTGCATAAATTGAATACATAATTGCAGCACCAGAAAAGATTGGCTGGAGACACATCGGTCATGAACCATGAAGCAAGCACACAACCTACTCAACTCAACCATAAAGCAGAAGCAGATCACAGTAGCAAATTAAGGATTGACCATAAAAATTCCATCATCCCTTTCCCCAGCAGCTTCCTCCGTGTTAACACCAAACACAATTTGATTCGAGACAAAGATGGACATCAAATCATCTCTTCATAATTAAAGACGAAAGCAGCAGGAAGAATGGCATTAGCATAAGCTGTTTCAATAGTCACCCCCACAATGGTAAGCAGAAAAGAAGATTGTATCAATTTGGCCACCAGCTGCAGCATCCTATTGGAAGAAAATATGAAATAGTTTAATTGGACGTCAATAGCAAAGATGAAGATAAAAAAGGAGAACAAGGATTATGAAGATGAAGATCATGGTAGAGAGCAGTAGATCGAGTGCATTGAAAAATAGAATAGGACTACCCACCTGATGATCAGAATTCCTTTGGGAGTCTTGCGGAAGAGAATGCAGGTGCTTCATGAGCGAGCTTATACTTTCAGAAAAGTCCCAAATACGCATCTGCCAATAAAATTTATCAGAAACCATTAGAAGTCTTCTGCTTATATAGAAATCATTGTAATCACATCAAGGTGCAACGTCGGAAGTCAAATAAACAAACACGCTTACCAGCTCATAATCAGCATTGAAAGTCTTGCAGGCTCGTCTGAACCGTTCGACAATATTATCCTAGTCAAACAATATTGAAATAGTGGCATCACAAAACTATGCAGATGTAGGAAGGGCAGAAAAATGGGAACACCACACCTATAGAAAAAAAAAAAAAAAAAGACACCATTTTGAAAGAGTATAAACAGATTCATGGAAAGAGAAAATGAAAGAGTATAAGCAAACTAGAACCAAGAATAACCTTCCTTGAATAATATGGTGATCAATATTTCAAAGTGTCACAGACATACCACAATAAGTATGAAGAGTGTAGACCAATGACCTTAGCCAATTGTATAAACCTGATCAACTCTTCAACTCCATTTTGACCACTAAAAGAAAAGCTCAAGAGACAAGCAAGCTGATTTATCATGTATAGAAGAAGTGTCTTCTCAATTCACTATGAGGCATCCCGGAGTCGGGTTTGGAAGGCCACAAAGCACTCTACATTTGAAAGAAGATAGTTCATACAAAAGATGAACTATAGCAGAGATTGCTGAGAAAAATAACCGCATAAAAGAGATACATCATAGCATGCGTCAAGATGGTGATATTCTAGCAATACTAGATCAATAGCAAAATTCTCAAAGATAGAAAGGTGCTATCATGCTAATAGATTTGAGATACAATTTTTTCTTGTTATAAGCAAAAAGGTGCGGGTAGATCCCAGGAACAAATTTAACATTAGTACATGAACAACACAAGCAAATAACAGGAAAACGCTAACAGATCCCAGCTAAGAGTGTACCTTATTAGATATTTCGATTCCTAGAGAATTTGAATCCCGTAGTGCTGAAACCCTAAGTTGTAGAGAATATACATCTGCACTATCCACTTCTGCGACAGAACATGCATTCCTACAACGAGAAGCTTTAAGCTTTTACGTCGTTCACGTAACCACAAGTTACAAGGCAAACTTCACATAGCGGCTTCTACATTCAATGGGAGAGATCACTCATGCAAGTGGACAGAGGAAGAGATATGGAAAATTGCAATGCCTTATGAGCTGAAAAAAGGTATAATGATGACAGGTTCAGCATCATACTTACATAAATCAATTCTTAAGTTTTTATTCCTGGGACTGGCAGATAAGGCATTGAAGATATTACATGAACGAAGAAGTGCCGGTTCGAGGCCCGGAAAAATTAATTAAAACAGAGTCACTATTACTAAGGTCCGTTCCTAACCCTGAACAATTAGGTATTAGCACACTGACAATAGCAAGGAATGTACAACTGTAGCAATGAAGCATCAAAACCCCAAGGGATTCAGAAGGACAGCATCTTGTTCATTCAATCACAACTCAACAAACTTTCTAGCAAAGTCACCACTTGTAAAGAAACCCCGATCTAGAATCCATCTAAGTTCAACAACCACACCATACTTACCAAGGGAGCTCTGAAGTTCCATGATAAATGCAAATCGAAGGTCAGTGTGGTTCTTATATATTGACTTCTCTTTCAAGATTCTTGTGCATTACTTTCAGTATCTAGTCAGATCAAGAGTTGGAACCTTTTTTTTTTTTGTTTACCCCGTATAGTAGACGTGAACTTTCCATGCAAATTGCAAAATGACAGCACCTAACCATCAATTTCTATGTGCTCATCGAGTTGGACAGAACTATGAACTCACATGTTTATTTCCCACGCAAATGTCATTTTGATCAGAATATCAAACCATAACTCAGTCAGATCACAGAATCAGTAATCATACCTCGGACCACATGCCTGCTTCCACATCTCCCCTGAAACGAACGCATATTCAACATTGTCCTCATCCACCACATCCTGCAGTTCCCCTTTCTTCAGAATCAAGAAGATATCAGAGCAACCCAAACCATCAGCCGACCTCAATTCCATCGACGTAGCATTCGATGCTTCACAAAGAACTGCTCTCCTTCCACTCGTATCTCCACCAGAAACCGAAACCGACACCTCCTTCCACTGCCTGCACCGCAATAAACACATCCAACCGCAAATGCTCAGCCCTAGTTCTCCCAACAAACTCTAACGTTCTTCGAGTATACAACAAAGAGACAAGAACCTGTACGGGACGAAGTAGATGCGTCTATCGGGAGACGACGAGAACCTCTTCGGGACCAAGTAGACCTCGTCGTCGCAATCCGAAAGCACAGCCGGTTCCGAGACATAATCGACTAGGAGATCGTAACTGCTCCTGTGGGAGGAGTCACCGCGATCGGATAGCACGACCGCCTCCGAGACAGACTCGACTCTGCGATCGAAACGGCTCCGGTCGTCGACGTCCTTTCCCATAGACGACCACAATTTCGGAATCGATTTCCCGCCTTGAGTAGGCCGCTCATCGCTCTTGTCAGAAAACAAGTTCCGTCTGATAACGGATCCGCGACCGCGATCTTGATCGCCGCGGACATCAAATCTCGATTCCCGGCAACGACGACCGGGGGCTTCGTCGGAGTCGCCGGCGTAGGCTTCGTCGTCGTCATCGGGAATCGCGATTTTGTTTTAGAAGGTGAAGGGGGAGCGACCGAGGGAGTCCTCGGTGAAGGAGCGGCGGCGGCGGCCGGGGGTGGAGCGACGAGGGGTTTTGCGAGGGGAGGAGGAGGAAGGAGGGGAATGATGAGGGAAGGGTTTTGGTGTGGGAGAGATGGGAGGGGTGGTGATGGTGGCGGCGGGGGAGGTGGTGGTGGACGAGTCGGAGGAGGCGTGGGCGGTGGTCGACATTGGTCGAGGAGTGAGTTGCGGTTGGTGGTTGTTAGAGGGAGGGCGAGGAGAAATGGGAGTCGTGAGACAGAGGGTGTGAGGGAGGAAGAGGAAAGCCTGTTTACACAAAATTAACAAGATTTGACGGCCTATATTTTTTAATTATAATTATAAACAGTTTCGATTAAAGTTATAAGTTAATTGCAATTATTTTTTTATTGAAGAAATCAAAATTGTTTTTATCAGATAAAACAATTTAAAATTGTTATTTTATCAAATGTCAAACAACTTATTTCCTTCATCTCAGCGCAAAATCCCGATCATACCATACTCTGTCATTCTCCAAACGGCGATTCAGGGTTCATTCATGGGACTATAGTATATGTAACGTCTTGGTCAAATCCTTGTTACCGGATCATCATCAAGAATCGCTCGTCAGGCTGACGACTGGCCCCAGGGTTGTTTTGATATCATACTGTAATGTCCCGACCAAATCCTTGCTACCGGATCGTCATCAAGGACCCCCGTCAGGTTGACAACTGGTCCTACCGATCAACATTAGTTGTTTCAGTGCGTTTTGACCTCACTTGCGTACGTCCTGAGAAACTTTCCGGAAGGTCATTCATCCCAACACGCTTAACTGCGAAGTTCTAAAGTGATGGATTATCGAAAAAGAAAATGTATCTTATTGATATAGATAATACTATCAAATCATTTAAACATTTCCTTAGATATTACAGTATACTAAGTATAGTGCTAGACAATCCTTGAGCTCACCAATGCTCACCATGCATGGGCATAATCACTCCTTCTGGCATGGGTTCCAACGGTGTGGACATCATACCAAAGGATTTGCCATGTACATCAAACGTTAAAATAAGGAAACTACACTCCGTGTTCCAAATCCAAAAGATCTCTGCTTCATCGGAACACAGTTCAAAGGAGACAATCTTATAATCACGAGACATGGAATTGAACCCGAACTCAAACCCAACCCGTCGTCATCATAGGCGAAGTTTGTTTCTTCTGTGAACACGACATATTGTCTGATGGCCGGGTTCCAGACTCAGGCCATGAAAGCAGCCGATAATGAAAAAGGGATAACTGGTACGTACAGCTGGGCACATTTCAAACGATCTTCTTTGATATTCCTCATCCTCTCCCCATAGCGAAACGAAGTGAGTAAATTCCTACATGACCAGTGTACGGGGATTTCCACCATCCTTTCTGTGGGATTCGAGGAATCGTCGAGTGGTGTAACTGAAGATAAAGTATGGGCTGGTGATGAGACAACGCCACTGTCTTACAAACAGAGAGAAGTTGGAGAATTGAAATTACCGGCGGCAGCCGGGGGAGGATGAGTGTCAATACGGGATCAGGCAAGTAGCAGTTGATGGACATTTTCGGTCGATCATGTAAAGCCAACGTTTCCCAAAAACTGGGCAGAGGGCGATCATCCCATAGGTATGCTATTACTCTACTCACGAAACCTGGAACGGGTCCATTATCAAAAACCTCGGAAGATTTATGCCTCCATACGAGCTCCGTCTCCCCGTCAGCCCAAACAAACACAAAGGCTGAACAATTTGGCTCAAGAGTTAGCCAAACCATACTCGTCAATCTCCATATGCTACATGTTTTGCGGTCTTTCCCCATAAAACAGTACAATGCAAGAGACGCTTTAAGCTCCCCAAGAACCACAAGGAGATTACGACTATAGTTATGGTATAGTTATGGTATCAAAGCTTTCGTGCGCATCAAACGTCAAGATCAAGAAATTCCTATTATGATCACGATACTGGTAGTCATAATATCAATATGTCCAACAAACCCAGTGAATGGCTCCATTGAGAAAAAGAGTGCCAGAAGAAAACTTAGCATCCTCACGAGATACACGAGAATGATAACACTTCTCATCCAGCTTTCATTCAGAGAATAAACCCGGGCTCCCCTCACCATGACCACCCAACCGTGGGAGTCTAGCTAAAACGACCTTATAATCATTAGAAATCGAATCGAACCCAAACCATATACGATTTATGCACATTCAAGGATACGTCAAACCTATCCGGAATCCTGATGCATTCCAGCAAGTGGCAACCAGAATCGTCATCGTCGGATATCTTCGTCGCCGGAGGTGATGGCGGTGATCGCAGGGGAATGGAATGCGGCGACGATCCGACGGCGGAACCAGCAATTGGCTGTGCAGCATTGAAAAGAAACCCTAGTTAGAGCATGTCCAACGGACTCGCTATATGACTTGCCATTGCTACTCCTATAATATACTCCCTCCGTCCCAAACTATATGTACCAATTTGATCCGACACGGAATTTTATGTGTGCGTTTTATATGTGCGTTGAATTTTAACAATAATTACACCTCTTTTAGCATCAAGGTTGGCCTTGCTCTTAGAGAAGGTTTTGATGATGTGAATTCAAAAAGGATGCCCCAGAGTTCAAGGTGGAAGCTGAGGCGACAGAAGAAACTAGAGATTGAGCTCAAAGTAGGAACAAGCAAAGGATTAAGGAGCTCCTCATAACAGCTAGTATTATTAACAAAGACGTGAAGATACCAGATCAATCGTCAACTGCAAAAGATATACAGTAAAGACATATGCTCGACTGGAAGTGGAAGTCATTGGATCCTTCTTATTTCATGAGATATCCATTGATATGCACACACATTCACATAGTTT
Source organism: Drosera spatulata (assembly GCA_035668315.1). NCBI lineage: Eukaryota > Viridiplantae > Streptophyta > Magnoliopsida > Caryophyllales > Droseraceae > Drosera > Drosera spatulata. Next base: position 9,008 of record JAOVYX010021145.1, on the reverse strand, counting down.
CTTGATTTTGAGCAGACAACAGGAGAGACCGTCACAGGACTGAGGACACTACAGCCAACAAAACCATGATTCACAAAGACGGCACTACCAAACAGGTCTCAACTGTCTGCAACCGACGAACCAAAGCCAATTCTGAAGTTGAAGCTGATGCAGGTCAATTGCTTTTTGTTCTCGTCCGTGACCTTCATCCTAAGAGTGTATGACCCCTACAATTCAAGAAAACATGCGAATTGATCATTGAGCTGGCAAGGAAAACCATCGTCAAGTGTAAGAAATTCAGTAAAACCATGAAGTTTGAGCAAGATTTAGACTAGTGCTACAACGCACATGATAATGAGCGATCAAGAGAAGAGAATCTTAACAGAACTTACTGGTGGGGTGAATCCTGGCAATGTTTGGGAGTGAGACATTACAAAGTCGCCAGCTGAAATAGGGCAGGCTGTCTCCTCACAGAGGTCATGGGTCTCAGTGTGCACATGTACTCCAAAGTAGGAAACATCGATCACTACTTTCCCTCCATATAGATCATCACCTGCACATAATTCGAACTTCTTATGAAAAAAGGAAAATAACATTTTACTTTCTTTTATTTATTTATTTATTTTGAGAGGCAGCTTAACAAAGTTCTATACATATCATATTCCATGATACTATAGTTGGTTTGAGCTTGCAACTCTTATCTTGATAGTTGGAGGTTTCAATTGAAATCTTGACAGTTAGAGCTTTCAATTGTTATCTTGACGATTAGAGCTTCAAACTACCACGTTAACAGGTGGACTTTCAATCCTGATGGGCGCATGACTTTGTAGTCTTATCTATCACTTCCTTTCAACAATAAGCTGGCCACTGCATTCCTGTGCGCATATGAAGGACGACGATGCAAATTCTCATCCAAAACAACCATATATACATGCTCATTTTCCATCTTTCTTTTCCTCTTTCCACAAACGCTTTGGTTCGGAGAAATGAATCAAAAACTAATCCAAGATAATGGACTGGCCCAACTTAGACGTAAGAGGACATCATATCTGGAGCAAGCAATCCACAAATCACACACACTATATACAGTTAAACCACCATGCCTAGCGCCAGAACAATTATAAACAAGATAACAGTGACCACCACTTTCAGTATGTTGAATCAAAGGTTTGGTACACAGAGTTCGTTTGTGGTCAACTCGAATTGATGCCTTGAGGGCCACTTCACCCTCATCTTTTGAAGCATTTCCCTCTTCTAACCACTATAAACTCATCGCTTCATGTGATCATAAACCTGGTTCTGAAATCAACTAAGGTCCTCATACCACGACTCCATTTTTGCCTCACATCATCAACTTCATTCCTTCGTTCACTCGAGTTCTTCTAACCAAAAAGTACCTAACATCGAACCTCTTCTGACGTAGTCGAAAGCCGAAGGGGTTAGTTAACGTTCTAACGCTGACAGTGTTGTAAACAACAACTCGAATCCACGAGTAACGAAAGAAACTCAAGTTAAATTGGAGAAAATTTGATGATCATTACAACATCCGACTATCCCTATTTATAATAGAAACAATTAAGCTAAAGATAAAAACTCTTATCTATCCTAATTCTAATAACAAAAATTTAAAAGCAAATATTAACTAACACGTCTTATCTTCTGAATATATCTTTATCATGGATCACTAGAACCCGTCAAATTATACTTCCGCAGCCGTTCCTGCGTCATCTTCGGCAAAAAAAAATATAGCAAATCACAATTCTATTCACAAGTTTCACAATCATTCTTACACATTGATCCAAAACACAGTCTCTCTCTTACACACACACACACACACAAGAAACAACATCAACAATTCCTAGAGCCAACACCACTTCGTAAATAACATGGCAATCTGTTCAATTCACCATTACCACAATCTCACACACACAAACACCTACAACATCAACCAATCGCACGCAAACCGAAAACGAGACAACTCAACAAGCAAAAAATCCCGTGAGAATTCAGCACTGACCAGTGGAAGCAGAGATGCTGAAGGTTGCAGGTTTCCCACTAGCAACAGGATCCGGCGAGATCTCAACTCCCTTCACCTCCAAAGCATACTCCGCTCTCTTATCTGCACACCATCAGGTCAATCACACACAAACACAATTCACAAACACACAGAATTCAAAACCCTTATCCCCCAAACAAGATCAAATTCAAACAAATCGAATCACGGACCGCAGTATCTGACAGCAGTGGCTTGAACCGAAGGGGAATTGAAGGACATGATGAAAAGGAAGAGCACAGCGAGGAAAGTGGGAGATCGCTGTGATGAGGCGAACTCCATGGATTTTGCTGATCAGTGGTGCGGGATTGCGGTGGAGCGGAAAGTTTCGTTTCGTGATGCGAGGAAGATGATGAGTGGGGAATCGACGGTGGATGACTGGCCACGACAACTTTATTTTTTGTCGTGGAGTTCCTGAATGATTGACATCTTTAAAGATGCAGGACAAAAAAACCTAACGACAGTGATATGATGCCAAAAACCCTAAGAAAAAAAAAACATGCAACAAGAAAATAAACAAACCTAATCTAAACTATTTAGATGATAAACAACAATTATTATTATTTAAAAATTTTAATGCATGATCTAATCTATTATTTTAATTTAATCAAATATATATATCGTATTATTCAATCATTCTTAAAAAATATATCATTTAATGATAAAAGATAACGTTATTGTCATTTAAAAAAACATCGGTTAAAAAAATAAAACGATTAAATAAAATTTAATATAACATATATCGTAATCAATCAAAATTTAAACAACATCTTGATTTATCCTTTCATCAATCACTGTAACTAGATTGTTTTTTTTATAAAACCGTCACTTGATTTTATAAATATAATATACATCAAAATCAAATCACCGTGATTTTAGATGATAAAAATCTCAATTAAAAAATAAAAATCATATCTAAATCTAATAATCATGATTTTATTTTTTTATAAATTGATAGCTCTTTAACTTACCTAAATTTAATATAAACTTTTAAATCTCAAATTTAACATAACATATTTGGATCAAATAAAAAAATATAAAAAAAGCATATATACAAAATCTTTCACAAACAAAATAATTATAAAAAATGCTAATAATTTTATATATAAAATTCTCATTTACTATAATAAAACAATAATTTTTTTCATTATTACTTAACACTATTATTTCTTTATAATTTTTCATCCCGTGCAGTACACGGGACAATATTTTAATATATATCGTATAACCAAGTCGTTTTTAAACGCGACATTATCGTCATTTTTAAAAAAATCTATTAAAAACATTAAATCAATTAAATAAAATCTAATCTAAATTTATCGTATTCAAATAAAATTAAAACAACATCTCGATTCCTCCTCTGATCACACACCGTATATTAAATAGAAAACAAAAAATAATCTAATAAAAAAAAACCGATATGACTTTTACTAAAAAAACTAATATAATTTTTATCATATAATATATATCCGATCGTCATGATTATATCTTAACTAAAAATCTAATGTAATCTAATATAATATATATCGTATTATCCAATCGTTTTTAAGCGTGATAAACTGCAGAAAAGTATCTAATCACTTTTAAGCCCGACAAATCACGACATATCATTTCAATGGTAAACGATATCACAGGACATTATTGTCATTTAAAAAAATCAATTAAAAAAATTAAATCAATTAAATAATATTTGATCTAATATATATCTTAATTAATTAAAATTAAAACAACATTACGATTCTTCCTCTTATCTCCCACCGTATATTAACTAAAAATAAAAAATAATCTAATAAAAAAAAACAATATAACTTTTTTTAAACAAGACTAATCTAATATTTATAATCTAATGTATATCTAATCGTTATGATTATATCTTAACTAAAATCTAATCTAAACTAATATTATATATCGTATTATACAATCATTTTTAAACGCGACAAACCATTTATATGATAAACGGTATGATAGAACATTATTATCATTTTAAAAATATATCATTTAAATAAAATTAAAATCATTTAAATAAAATTTAATCTAACATAAATCTTAACCAATCAAAACTAATCTAATATATATGCACATGGCAAATAGTATGATAGGACATTATTATCATTTTAAAAAGATGTCATTTAAAAAAAAAATCCAATAAATAAAATCTAATCTAACATATATCTTAACCAATCAAAACTAATCTAATATCTAATATATATATATATATATATATATATATCGTACTATTCAGTCTTTTTTAACGACAAACGATATGACATGACATTATTATCATTTGAAAAAAAATATCATTTAAAAAAATATCATTTAAAAAAATTAAAAACAAATAAATAAAATCTGATCTAACATATATCTTAACAAATCAAAACATCCCGATTTCTCCTCTCATCAATCACGGTAATTTTTTTTAATCTAATATATATCAAAATCTAATGATTGTAATTCTACATGATAAAATTCTAAATTAAAAAAAATAAAAATCATATCTAAATCTAATAACCATGATTTTATTTATTTTTATAAATTATTAGGTCTTTAACTTACCTAAATTAAATGCAAACTTTAATGTCTCAAATTTAACGCAACATCTGTGGATCAAATAAAAAAATATAAAACAAATATATATACAAAATCTTTCACAAACAAATAATTATAGAAAATACTACTAATGTGATATATGAAATCCTCATTTAGTATAATAAAACAATAATATTTATCAATATTATTTAACACTATTATTTCTTTATAATTTTTCATCTCGTGTAACGCACAAGACAGTATTCTAATATATATCGTATTAGAGTCTTTTTTAATGACAAACGATAAGCGATATGACTAGACATTATTATCATTTTAAAAAGATATCATTTTAAAAAAAATAAAAACAATTAAATAAAAATCTAATCTAATCTAATATATATCATATTACCTAGTCTCTTTTAGCGACATAAGACAAACGATATAATAGGACATTATTGTTATTTTAAAAAGATATCATTTAAAAAATAAAAATCAATTAAATAAAATTTAATCTAACATATATCTTAATAAATCAAAATTAAAATAACATCCCGATTCCTCTTCTCATTAACTAGCGTAATCTGAGTTTTATTAAATCTTATATGAAGAATTCTCCATTAATTTTATATATCTTTCACAAACAAATAATTAGATTAGTGATTTAAAATATAAAAATAAAACATTAATATTTAGAAAGATCATTTACTAAATTAAAAAGACAAAAAGTACAAAAAAAATCAAAATATTCAAACATTATCTATTCAAAATAAAATAAAAAATAGATAAATTAAAACCAATTAACAATTATTTGATGTAATACATTATTGTCATTTTAAAAAATTAAAACCAATTAAATAAAATCTAATGTAACATATAACTTAACCAATCAAAATCTAATATATATCGTAGTACACCATCTCTTTTAACGGCAAACAACAAACAATATGATAGAGCATTATTGTTATTTTAAAAAGCTGTCATTTAAAAAAATAAAAATCAATTAAATAAAATCTAATTTAACATATATCTTAACCAATCATAACTAATATATATGGTATTACCCAACCGTTTTTAATCGCGACAAACCATTTCTATGACAAACGATATGACGAGAAATGATTGACATTTTGAAAAATATCAATTAAAAAAATTAAAACCAATTAAAATCTGATAGTAATTTCAACTAATCTAAACTAAATATAAACTTTAATATCTCAAATCAAATCAAATCTAATATTTAAACTAATATATATGGTACTGTCCAGGCTCTTTTAACAACGAACGACAAACGATATAACAGAACATTATTATTATTTTTAGAAAAATATCATTTAAAAAAATTAAAATCAATTAAATAAAATTTAATGTAACATATATTTGGAACCAAGGTTTATCTCTGTTTTAGTTGCTCCTTAGGCCGTGAGTTAATGCGAAAGAGCAATGAAACAGGTTGCGGACAAATTAAAATTGGACTTAGTGCAATTTTAATCAAATTTAAAACAACATTTCAATTCTTCCTCTTATTAACCACCGTAACATGAATTTTATTAAATCTAATATGAAGAATTCTTTCTTGATCTTATATATAATAATAATGATTTAAAACACAAAAATAAAAGATAATATTTAGAAAGATCATTTACTAAATTAAAAAGACAAAAACTAAAACAAAAATCAAAATATTCAAACATTACCTATTCAAAATAAAATAAAAAATAGATCAATGTCTTTAAAAATAAGTTATCTATATCATATAAAAACACAAAAACAAAAATTAAAAAACAAAAAATTCTTTTAAAATACAAATTTATGAAAAATTAATCTATCGAATTTTTTATGATATAAGTCATTTAACGTTATCATTTCATTATAATTTTTCATCCCATGCAGCGCATGAGACAATATTCTAGTTATACTCTAAATCATAAATCTGGCATACCATGACCAAGATAGGTAGGGGACGTGGACTTGCCATAGTTAAATAAAGGCAGGTTCTCTGGGTACAGCCATGTTTCACATGGGATGAACAATTAGGCCAAGTATCGAACCATTGATTCCTTGCCGTTACCAGAACATACTAGCTTCAAACTCAACAAGAACTCAGTATGCCTTTCACATTTCAAAGCCACCGCGCCACGCACATAGCAATGTCTCCGACGTCCCCAGGAGATATGCTCAATAAACCTCTGACACATAGCAATGTCTCTGACGTCCCCTGTAGATACGCTCAGCCAGAGCACACACATCGCAATAGAACCTATCAATGTCCGGAGAAACAACATTTGGATCAACAATCACCCTGGATTCAAGCAATCAATTACAAAGCAAGCGTTACCATAAGCACGTTGAAACCAAAGTTTTCCAGCAGCAGCAACAGTAGAGCAATCATAGCCTTCTATCTTTACTTGGGCTGCCCAGTCAGTCATCCATTTCTGACTTCACACGGCCACATCATTCCCTTCAACAACCTAGCGGGCAGCTTCGCCGCTGTCCAGTTCAGCATCCGACGGACAAAGCAAATGTACCACTGATAATGCTTCTTGAAAATATGGTCAACAGCCACACTTACAAACATGAGAGAACTTGTCCTGACATTGAGGCAAAGGATGCAGCACAACCAAAAATGAAGGATCAGGTCAATAATGCACAGGCGCTATGGATAACCAGAAACAGAAAATTTTCCAACAGTAGCGCAAGCGTATTCATCAAGCTGCAAGAAATCAGAATAAAATCACCGAAAAAGATTTGGGTAGCTGCATACGAAAATCAGTGTGTCAGCCACATTCGAACATGATAGTGATCGCACTTTGCAGCATTGTTCTACTAAGAGTTATCTACACAAGCCTCGTGAACATTGACAGCAAACGGGCACCAATTGGTGAACATTATTATTATTTGGAAAAATGAGCACAAGCAGTGGAATCAAAATGATAGGATCTAAGAAATACAAAAAAACCGTCACCTTCTCGACTAGTACTAAATCATGTCAAGCCAGGAAAATCACAAATATATACCAGTAGTATATAGTAGAGAAACCTACAAAGACCGCTGGGACAACCAGATTCTCCCAAATCAGAGTGAGCAAGTTCAAAGCACAAGGAACGACCCTTCACACCGTGAGAAAAAGAAACACAGCAATGCTGCCAAATTGACGAGTATGATAAGAAAAGAATAAAGCACTACAAGTCACGATGTTGTGAAAAACAGACTATGATTGACAGTTTCCCCAGATCGGATATGTCAATGGGCGGCCAAGTCATTCGTGGCTAGTGAGTATAAACAAATGGAAAACAAAAATCGCACTAATCATATGCGATCACGCCATGCATCTCTCCAGATGGTATAATGCCTTCTTCACACACAAACATTCACCCCAACTGAACGACATGTAGAATGAAATCCACATAATAGTGTGATGATGCGGTGATGCTGCTAGCAAAGAGCAAAGCTAGAGCAATTTCACGAAACAACTCCCATCAGGCGTAAGTTGGAGCGAAAAAGAAAAGAAAAAGGTTAGGGACACAAGTTGTATCAAACCTGTGACTGATGACACACCATCTGCCACCAAAACAGAAAGCGCGTCTGCACGATTGAACACAAGATTTTACATGCCATGTAAAATGGTATACGTCTACTGCAAATACAATGGTGCACATTAAATTTTAAATTTCTTAAACTCTTTACCTTTCCACAAAGGCAATTAAAGAGCAAAGTACAAACCTAGCGTTTAATGAACCAAGACGTAACATCATCACAAATGGAAGCCAAACATAGTTATTGGCTTTACTTCATTTTTTCGTGAAACCTTATAATCATTCGTCTCCTGATCCTTACAAGTTACAACGCACATAGAAATGCAGGAATAAAAGATACTTCAGTAATATCAAGTTTCTATCATTCGGAGAATGATTTCTCACAGACGTCCACAAGACCACAACATACACTTCTGCCTATTTTTTGAACACTTTGTGGGGCTAAATCTAATAAACAATTCTTTATCCTAAGGGTTAATACGATTAATTATTCTGTCAAGTGCCATTAGCTGCAAATTAACTTGAGCTTGACATAGGCAGCTAGTTCCAACAACCCAACAATAACAACAACAACAAATCAAGCATTTATCCCATCAAGTGGGGTCGACTATATGAATACGACGACGCCATTCCGATCTGTTATGTATATCATCTTCTATAAGGTTATGATATCATACTTCAAGGTTTCTCTCATGGCCTTTTTAGGTCTCCCTCGTCTTCTCTTGACATGTGTTAACTTGTAAGCTTCACATCTCCTAACAGAAGTTGTGACTGGCCTGCGTTTCACATGACCATATCATCTTAGCCGTGACTCCCTCATCTTATCTTCTATTGGAACCACACCCATTTTCTGTCTGATAACTTCATTTCGTATCCTATCTATTCTTGTATGTCCACACATCCACCTTAACATT
>JAOVYX010021144.1:0-16145 GCA_035668315.1 Drosera spatulata | reverse complement strand
CCCAACTTTTAAGAAGTTTCGTCCCCGAAACTTGATTCAGGTAACCCCCAACTTTTAAAAAGTTTCGTCCTCGAAACAAATCTGAATAAAGGTAAGTGATGACTTAATGGGAAAATAGATACGGGTATTGCATCCGCATTGTTTTCTCCTCTTCCCAAGTTGCCTCCGAGGTCAGGTGGTTAGCCCAGAAAACTTTCACCAGTGAAATAGTACGGTTTTTGAGAACCTTCTCACGGCGATCTTGGAGAAATCTTCAACAAATCTACGATAATATCCGGCCAAGCCAAGAAAACTTCTTACTTCTGTGACATTTGTCGGCCTGGACCAATTAATCACAGACTCGATCTTCCTCGGGTCTACCCTTATCCCTTCTCAAGAAATCACATGACCTAAAAACGCGACTTCTTGCAACCAAAACTCGTACTTCTTGAGTTTGGCATACAACTGGTAAATCGTAGAGTCTCGAGAATAGTTTGGAGGTGTTCCTCATGATATTGTTGTGTCTTGGAGTATACCAAGATGTCATCAATGAACACCACAACAAACCGATCAATGTATGGCTTAAAGACTCGGTTCATCATGTCCATAAAGACTGCTGCTGCATTAGTAAGCCCAAACGGCATTACTAGAAATTCGTAATGCTCATAGCGGGTACGGAATGCAGTCTTTGACACATCGTCGGGTCGCACACGTAGCTGGTGATACCCAGAACGAAGATCTATCTTCGAGTACACTGTTGCCCCTTGTAGTTGATCAAAGAGATCGTCAATCCATGGTAAAGGATACCGGTTCTTGATGGTAAGCTTGTTCAGCTCGCGATAGTCGATGCAGAGCCTCATACTCCCATCTTTTTCTTAACAAATAAGACAGGTGCGCCCCATTGAGACACGCTAGGACGAATGTATCCCTTCTGGAGAAGCTCTTCCAGTTGGCTCTTTAATTCCTTCAACTCCGCAGGCGCCATTCTATATGGAGTCTTAGATACTGGCGCTGGTATGGGATCTGCCACCATAGTGGGTACTGTCAAGGATGTTGTCGAGAGAGCTATCAAGGGAGCTGTCGAGGGTCCAGCTGCTAGTGGATCTGTCCGAATCACTGGCGGGGCGATTGGCAACTCCATAAGGTCGTCCCCTGATACCATTTCGGAATCTAGCAGTCTCTTCCTCTTCAGAGCATAACCCGCGATAGGTCGTAACAGGTATAGCTCCTCAGAATCCCTCGATCTAATGCCAAGCGAGTGGACTTGACCTTGCCCTCTCTCTCCTCCCGTGTTTGTGTAGGCAGGTGGAGGAAAGTTATCTCTATCTCTATATTTAAATCCGACAAAATATTATGTTGTCTCTGATGAGTTCTGTTTTATTGTTATTTTGTCATTGATGCGTTTATTGTTTTCAAAATTACAGAACAAGTTTCAAGAGTTAAGGAAATTGCAAGAGAATGGTGAGAGATCACAGGAGAGTAAGCATAGTCCACCCTCGGAGACAGAGTTGTTCCTCAAAGCAACTGGCGGTTTCTTGCCTAGCGGGGCTGTATCGGGACTGGGATCTGCAACCCAGCTGTTTTATGAGAAACCAATCAGAGGAAAAAGCAGCTCCGTATCCAGTACACAGTCCAGACCTGTTACAGATTTGAAGGAGCAAATAGAGATACAGGCACGGTTATTGGAGGAAGCGAACAGAAGGGCTGAAGCTGATCGAGCTGCACATGCGAAGGAGTTGGAGGAGACAAAAAAACAGATGGAAACAAAACTTGAAGGCAACATGAGGGAGATGGAAGAGTTGAAACGAATGGTACGGGAAATGATGGTCAACCTAACTCCGAGTATGAGCTGTAATCCGTTTATCGGGTCAGAGACGCAGCCTCCTTCACAACACTAGCCGATGACATTGATATGATATTTGCGAGAAGTTTTACTACATAGTTGTTGAATGTTTTATGCACTTCAAACACGTCGCACTTTATGATTTGGATTTGAGACATTATAAGTGTCTGTAATGTTTGGATATTGGACTCGACAATGAAAATGTATTAGATTTAATACCTCTCCTCTTTCCCGGTCGAATGTGTGTAAAAGCAGGGTTAGAATGTAAGAAAACAGTGCATTATGCGATTTGAGATACAGAATTGGCGACTAAATATTTTTTAGTCGCTAAATTTGAAGACCAATTTTAGCTAATTAGTTGCTAAGTTAGCGACCAATATACCTGTTTAGTCGCAAAAATGGCATCTACAAATATAAATGGTAGCAAGAATTGAATTATTAGGTCAAGCCAAAATGGCGACTAACATATCATAATAGTCGCTAAATTTGACGACTAAATGCTTTGTTGTTCGCCAAACTTAGCGACTAAATATTAACATTGGTCGTCAATATCAATTCGTGAGGAAGGCTTTCACGAGGATGTTTTTTAGTCGCTATTTAGTCGGTCTTTGGTTTTTGCGACTAATTTTCACAATTTAACGACTAAAAATCTTAGTCGTCTGTACTGTTTAGTTTTGTAGTGACATATCCATATTTTGCATTATTCGATACATATAGGTACATAGCTTTATTTTTTTATCTAATAATATTTAATCGTCATACAGCTCATATACAGTTAACATACGAAATTTAAACAATCACTCACGTTTCATGATGGATAAATTTGTAAAAACCAACTTTTTGTCACGTTACAACATATGTCAAAGTTTATCTCAAAAAATATGAAAATCAAAAAGTTCCAAATTTGTAGGACGAAGGCATGATATGGGTAACACTATGTTTTATTGAGTTACATTTACCACTCGTTCCCATAAAAAAATATAACGTTATATCATCACTATATTATTCAATACTTATTTTAAGGAGTTTCGTTATTTATACTAACGAAATAAGAAAATTATGTCACTGTCTTAGGGTTAAAGGACATAACTTAAACTATTCTTAGTATTTCACGATAATTTTATATAAAATAATATTTTATCATTTTACGAACGATTCGTAACATGAATAATTTTATATTCATCGTGGAACGAAGATACTATAAAACATGGGTTCTTAATATGCCAACACCTATTAAAGTGGAAATGGTGCCATCGTCCACTTTCCATTTTTATTATTGCCTCATGAATTGATTGGGTTCCCCATCACAATAATTCACCATTAGTTTCCATTTCTTGCCAATAGGTTTCAAGATGTCACTAATAAGCAGGCTCCACATCAGCAGTAGAGCGTGACACAGCACGTTGGCTACATTAATGTGTAATAGATGCTCTAAAGATAAACTACATTTTCTTTTTTGAAAAAAGATAAACTAAGTATATTTTTCTAACTTTAATGTTTTTTCCCAACAAAACTTGCCAAAAAATAACCATCAACACAGAACATCTATTTCCTTTATTCACTAAATCATATGGATACTACTTGGATAGGTCGGGAAAAGAAAAAATTTAAAAAAAGAAAAGAAAAAAAAAAGGACGTCTAGGGTAGCATATCAAGTAAGGTGCATATTAACATTGTTTCACCCCTTTCATTCACAACTCACAATTGGTTTCTAATCTATGAAGTCATCAATATTGTCCAACCAGCATTGCTTATGGCCTTGGAATATGTCGACATCATATGGCTAAATTGAATCACATTACCATAGAGCTTGTAACATTTATTTAAAGTTATATGCCTTTAAGTCTGATGGCTTCAAGTAAACTCAATGACCACGGGAGAATATATACTCCCTCGGTCACAAAAATATTGCATTCCTTATACACATAAGTCAAAAAGATAGTGACATTATGAAAGATCCACGGAACGAGTAAACGATATTTTTTTATAAATTTATCATGAAATATCAAACATAGGTTATATTACGAATTATCACCCTATGATAAAATGGCATTCGTATTATACCCTTTATTAATAAAAAAAAAAGCACATAGAAATGCATAATAAATACTCCCTCGTCCCAAAGTAATTATAACAGTTTGATCAGGAGGTTTGACGAACCAAACTTTGACTTGCGTCGTATGACGAACAAACATGATTTTTCGTAAAATTATCGTGAAACACTAATGATGATTTAAGTTATATATTTCAACCATGTACCGATGACGTAAGACTTCTCAAAATACGTGTTGAATAATATAAAAAATAACATCCTAAACTTATCTTATATAGAAGTCTTGCATTTTATATAAAACAAAACTAAACTCCGGTGGAATATGATGAATACCCTTTTTCTGAGTCATAGTAGTATAGTTTTTTCTTATACTTACTCCGTTTCAAAATATAATGAACGTTTTGATCCATCCTAAAATATAATGAACAATTTGATCCGATACATGAATTTATGTATGTGTTGAATTTTTATAAGATTTAGTAAAAAAAGAATTTTTTTAATGATAAATGGAATGTAAATAAAATTTAGGAGAGAGAACGAAAGAAAAAGATGAAGAAGATGAAAAAGAAGAAGGAGGAGATAGTTGATATACTGAAATGAAAGATGATTTGTTTTGATTTTTTTATGTAAAAAGATTATTAAATATAATATGTTGGTTATATTTTAAAATAATTTAAATAAAAAAAATATAATATTATAACTTACAAGAACCATGTAAAAATCCATGAAATAGCTGGTCCGGACACGTGATTAACGATTACCAGATCATCAAATTAAGTCATCTAAACCACAAATTTGAAAACAATTTGGCTGTCACACCATCAGGGACTAAATATCAATTTGTAGAGACTCAAAGGACCAAGTTGCAAGAATCCCAAAATTGCATTTCAATCATCCTCGACTAATCCTAATCTGTTTACACCCAATTTTCCTCCCATCGATCCCCTTCACGCTTTCACCATTCAAAGTACCGATTTTGCCCCTGAATTCGTTACACCAAAAGATCAGACTGCAGCAACGCATAGTAATTAGCGGCCTCATCATCAAACTCCCAAAACAACGCATCATCAATCCCAACGAAATCTCCACCGTCCATCACCGCCACCTCATCCACCGTCCCATCAGTATTCGGTATCCCAAGTTCATCGTCCGAAGCTTCTAGAAGGTGCCTCATGACCTTCTCCCGTTCCTCCTCGTCCGCCACAACTCGGTCGACGGTCGTCAAATCTGTGATCTCGGAAGAATCGGCCTCGGATGAGGACGCGGAATCACCCATAAGGATATTTTGGTCATTTGATACGATGACGTCGTATCCACGTGAGACAGAGCAAAGCTCTTGTTGGAGGGAGGTGAAGAGGGAGGAAAGGTCCTCGTTGGGTTCCTCCTCGTCGTCCTCGAGGAGAGAGATCAGGTCGTTAAGCGATCTTTGTTTCTTTGAGATCGCTTCGGACATGTCTTCCTCCTCGTCTCTTGATCGTTTCAACAGATTTTGTTGTTCCATTTCTTTTGCTCTGTTTAAATAAGTAAGGAGATTACTTATGTTAGAGAGAAAAAGCAAGAGTGACTTGATTGAATGTTCAGAATTTGTGATGAGGAGAGAGAATGGGGAATGCGAGGGGTTATATAGAAAGGGAAAGGGAAGGGAGGGGTCTGGGGGAAAAATTGTATGAATAAATTAATTGAAGGAAAAGTAAAAACGAAACATAGAAAAAAGAATATTTAATGCACATTGTTGGGTTGTCCACCAAGATAGATGGATCGATAGATTTCGATTGGTGTGTGTTTAGGGGAAAGAATCTGACCAATTTGCGTTGATGGGACCCCTTTCTCCCCATATTCGCTTCAAATATGCTTTTCAATGCTCGATTATTGTGCCTTTCGAAAAAAAAAAAACTCAATTATAGAGATTATTTAGAGATTGTTTGATGTTGATATTTAAAATTATATAAAATCAACATTAACAAATAAAAAATAATAAAAAATCAAAATTATTTTATAAATAAAATTTTGATACGGTATTAAAAAGAAATCAAAAACAGAAAGCGAAAATTATTTTTTTGGTTTTTTATTTTTGTTTTCATTCGTTTTGAAAATAGAAATCAAAAACACATTTTTATTAATCAATGAATAAAACAAATTTAAAAAATTTAAAATTTAAAATAAAAATGATAATAAACACATCCTAATTTATTTCTTATGAAAATCTAATTCTAGATGGATTTCAGTTAAGTCAAGAAACGTTCAAGTAATTTCATCGAGATTTCGAAAAACTAGTAGTAGGGTACAACTTGTACTAGTTTCACTAAACAATTAACTTCAGTTAACAGATTAACAGATGAGAAGGCTGCCAAGGAACGAGTCCGAACATGAAAAATCAGAATTAGGACAAGTGAATTACTATTACTCGTTCTATCTCATAATATATTAATATTTACTATTTTTTTATTTTAAATAAATTGAGACATATTATTAAAAATAAACGTTCTATATAAATTATAATATTTTTATTTTAGGTAATTTTAAAATATTAAAAAACTCAAATTATCCCTATTTTATATTATAGTATCTTTTCTCACATTATTTTTTCCTCTCTTCAGTCACTCATAATGTTTTCCACTCACTCATAAGAGTACAAAGATAAAACACTACAAAATCAATGTATTTTTTAATAATCGTGTCAAGTCAACATATCGTAATTTATTTGGGACGAAGAAAGTATGTATTTTGATGCGTTAATTATTATTATTGAATGATAAGATATAAAACTTATTTTGATTCAGAATTATAATATGTACATTTATATCATTTTTTATGTTTCACAACATATTTATAAAAAAATATTATTTGATCGTCTCATAGATCATTCGAAGCACGATTAATTTTATGACTTATTTAACAAATATTGCAAACATTATGAGATAGAAAGAGTGTTATTTAATCTAACAATCATATTTTACTCAATCCCAATAAAAGTATACTAACATTTAATTTATTTTTAATTCTCATAAAAATTACTTCCTTTGTCTTATTTAAATTATAATATTTTTTTAATATTCTATTCAAATTATAATATTATCTTGTTTGAAAAATTTTTACGTATAAAATATTAAAATAATCATACCTTTTATTTTATATCATATCAATCTTTATATTATCTTCTTCATCTTTTTTTCCATTTCTTTTACTCACACAATTTAACGGGAAATTTAGTCTTCATAATTAAATTTAATTTACACATAATTTATCATGTAAAATCAAAAATTTTAATTTTATCAAGACGGAAGTATCATTTTGTTTATTTCTAGATTTGCAACTTGTTGACATAGATTAATCGTACGGTTCAATGAATATAGAGATGCAGATGAAGACTTGGAAACATGGACCAGCGTGGAAGTTGAAGTTGTTTGCTTTCCATGATTAAGGAAGAAATATATAAAAATAAATAAATAAAAGGTTCTAGATTTTCTTTGTCAATTTCAATTTTTTAATGATTTTTAGTTGTTCAAGTCCGGTGAGTGGTGAGAATAGTGTGGTCCATGGTCCATTATGCTATACGGAGTGCCAATTCTGATCAGATCAGTTCTCATAATTTTTCTTTTCCTTTGTCTCAAATTAGCCTACTTCCTCCATCCAATGAAATTCCAATAAATTAATCTAATATATATATATATTAAATTAGAAAGAATATTGAATTTATTCTTATGAGTGTGAGAGAGAAAAAAATAAAAAAAAAAAAAAGAAGAAAAAAATGATGGGTTGATTTATATGATATAAAATAGGGATATTTTTATATTTTTATATGAAAAAAATTGATATATAAGACAATGTTGTAATTTAAATAAGATGACCTAAAAAAAATATTACAATTTGAATGAGACAAAGAAATAGTTATCAAAATTAGCATAGTTATCAAATTCATACTTATATTTTCTTTTTCTTTTTTTCTTTGAACCGTAAGATTTGGACCCAACTTTGAGTCGATCAAAACCACGGGTTAATGAATTATTTGTTCAATTGATTGAACCGTGATCCGATGTCTCGATCGATTCAATTGGTTAACTTCCTACCTTTTGGATGGGGAGTAAGTTCAAAGGAGAATAAATAGGGAAATACACGTAGGTTGAAAAGGACAGCGTAATGACTGCTATAAATATTATATGTTAATAATTTTCTATTATAATTTAAAAAATCTATATTACAAATTGATGAATATGTATCTTTAATCTCGTTCTCTAAAATTCTAATTATAGGCCTTGCTCGTTAAAATAAGATATTAGCTGTGTCCGACTCATAAGGAGGCTAACTCGCTGTAAATGAATAAGTTATTACACTTCCTAATGATCATGACTCAAGCTTAGGCATCCGCTGGATCCGGTTTAAGAATCAAACCTCGCAAATGGTTCTGCTGGACGGGAACATTGCCTTTGTTTCCAAACATGTACATAGGTTCTCTTTTTCTCTAATTTGTCATGTTTTTTAAAAAGTTTGAATGGGAGTTGTTTTCCATCCTCGTCACAATAATTTGTTGGACAAACCTAGCAAATCCAAGAGCTAGCAAACTCGTGAGAATTGTAGTGCTTATCTCGTGGCGGTTTTTTTTTTTTTTTTGTGTGTGTGTGTGAATTGTAGAGCTAGCAAACCTAGTAAATCTAATAAGTTTTTTTTTTTTTTTTGCATAGTTATCATAAGACATTAGAATGTGATATAGATGGAATGAATCATCAAGTTACTAGAAATTCAACAAAGACTTATTTGTGATACCACAGTTCTTAACCAGAAGTGTCCTTTTCCGAATTGATAAATTTTATTTTCGGACGTTTGAAATTTTCTTGCTAATGCATCATCAAGAAACACGAGTCACACGACTGCCAAGACTTCTTCAAAAGATCTTTTGTGACATGAGATGGATTGGAGCGACATGACTGTTCTAAGGAAAGATTATGGTCCGCAATTATGATGTGCACATATATAGTCTTATAGATCGTGTTAATTAGTAGTGTTTCGGAGGAATCAGTTATGGTTTTATCATTGAATCGTGAAAAGTTATTAGCGACTACTGGTTCTCCAAATATATTGTATTAGTTTCAGTGTTTTTTCTTTTCCGATCAACTAGCTCAACATCATATTACTCTCATTAACTATCCATCTAATAATAAGTCTTCCTTTCAAAGTACTTCAATTTTCAGATGATGTTGAATTGGAATATTACAACGTACTTTATTATTACTTTCTTCGTTGCATTGAAAATATAATGATTTGATCCGTTATAATAATTTATGTATATATTGAATTAATAAAAGATGATAACTTTATCCTTATAAGTATGTGAGATAAATAAATGAGAAAAAGAAGAAAAAAATAATGTGTGTATTGTGATAAGATAATATGTGTGTTTGTGTTATGTCTTGATTACTAGTATAAAGAGGATGAATGAATAAAAGGATTGTAAATCCATAATTGATGAGATAACTCCGTGGTATAAAACATAAAGAGTGTTGTGTCTGTCATATGTGTTATACAGTGACTTGGTGATGACATTCTTTCATCAATCTTATGAGATCGTTTTGGTATGAGGGTATCTCAGTGCAGGAGACGCTAGACTCCGATTTGACTGATCCCCTTTCGCGGATGTTCTTTTTATTAAAGTTAAAAAGTGCTTATTTATGAAATTGAATAAATCTTGTCAAAACACAATTATAACATTGAGGATATCTATTATCTGTCGTCTTTGTATGATTGATATAATAGTAAGTATAACAAAGTCTTCAGTGAACTGTTCAGTTTTTTTTTCTCTCCACCTACTTAGAATTTTCACATTTATTTTCTCTATTACCTCATAATTACTATTCATCTACTTACTATACAAATGAAGACATATTGATAAAAATTCTTAAAGTCAACCCATTTGTTAATAATCGTAACAAGTCAACACATCATAATTTATTTGGGACGGAGGGAGTAGTAAATTCCACCACTACTCAAAACATATTCTTTTTTCATCAAATTCAACACATATAATAAAACTGCATATTGGATCAAATTGCTGTTTATATTATGGAACCGAGTAAGTAGTATCCCCTCCGTCCCAATTTATTTACAACACTTATTTTTTCGTTAGTCCCAATTTATTTGCAATATTTTTTTTGTTTAATGAAATTTTCAACACTCCTATTCTTTCCTTATTTAATAATCAATTTTAATATTGATATAATCAAACTATTCCGCCACCTCATTTCTCTCCCTTTCTTATTTTTTTTAAACTCCACTTACACCCTATCATCATTAAAAAAATACTCTTTCTTCACCAAATTCTATAAAAGTTTGACACGCATATAAAACAACTCGAATCAAACGGTTGTAATTAAAATGGAACAAAATGAATAGAATTTTTTTACATGCAATATTCTCATATTAAGTTAATTTTTCATAATTTATCAAAGCATTTTTTTACATAAATATCATCTCAAATCTTCATTATTTATAAAAAAAAAACCAACCCAAATCTTTATATTTATATTTTAACAACCCAAATTAACTTCCACACATCACTTTGCCAATTTGGATTATTGCTCAGTTAAAACCAACTATTGATTTGGGAATTGACCATCTTTGAAGGAAAAAAATAAAACAAAATAAATCAAAACTCCAAAACTTCCTCCAGCCATCGATAATCCCACACAATTTTCCCCAAATCTCTTTGATAATCAATCGTCTCAAGTAAAGAAAATGTTATCTCAAAATGAGCACTGTTGATATGAAATTCCTTTTCCTTTATTCTCTTCGATTACCCATTCGAAAAATTTACAACTTGGTTCTTCTTCGCCATTGTATTTTGGGCAGAAATAGACCAACTTTCCCTTGTTGCTACCACGAACACATCTCACGATGGTTGCCTCTAAACCGCATTGACATGGCTTGAATTAGGGTCTTGTGTAAAAACTGAAAAACGAAGAAGAAGACATGGTGATTCGAGAAACAATTAAGACTCAAATTTGGGGTATTTGAAGCTTAGGGTTTCTGATTTGAGTGGGGATGAGAGAACTGTCGTGGGAAAAAACTAAAAAAACTAAAAAGAAATTTGAAACTGTCGTTAATCCTAATAGTAGTTAACGGAAGTAGGTAAGTTGAGGATCGGTAGGTAATTTAGGTTGTTAAATATAAATATGAAAATTAGAATTGATTTTTTTGATGAATAATAGAAATTTGAGGTGAAATAATATAAAATTTTTTTTTATCAAAATGAGATAGAGAAAATAAAAAACAAAACAATGAAAAGACAAACGGGTCCAACACTTTAAAACCAGAGCAGCACAATATGACACAGTTCCATATCCTACTTGCAAGTACGAACTCCCCCTCTAGTATCAGCTAAAGGTCACGCTGCAATTATTTTGTAGGGCATGTGTGGTGCCCCTTCCATCTCATGTGATATGTCAAACCTTTGCTTAATATTGAAGTTGAATAAACCAAAGTGGCTATCATAATGGAATTCAATTATTTGAATATTTATTCATCTTATGTCTATGTTCTTAATCAAAACCTGCAAACCATATGCCTAATTGCAACACAAATTAATAGGAGTGACTTTTAGGCCAAGAGAGCTACTTGATAACAATGTGTCAACGCGGATATGTGACCACCACAATTTGCTACTCTTTTGCTTTGCGTGATACTTTTGATTGGTTCTACAAAGTTCCTGAGACAAGATTAATTTTAGATTGACTGATATTGATTTGACACAAAGCTCGTACATATTGTTGGAGATTCTACACGCAATTATCCAGCATAAAATTTAACGTGAAAAATCTGAAAATCTAGACATAGACCTACAATCAAGTGAATCTCCAGAATAAGTCTAACACCAAGCGATAATCCAATCGATTTCTCGAGTATGACAAGTTTCTCAGGATCAATCAGACAAATCATGAATTGTAAAATTCTTATCTCAAGATACAATATACCTAACAAGCATAAGGAAAGAAGCTTGCACAACACAATTTGTTAAACTTAATTGAATATGTCTGAAACGTGAATCGCCTTCACTAATACATAAGGCGAAGATAAATTTGCTAATTACAGAATCAATCATAATTGGATCATCGATACTATGCCAATGCTTGACTCGTTACATCAAGATTGTAAATGCACATATGTATCGCTGATGGTTAAGTTCGACAACTACCCAGCCATGAATATCATGTGCTAAGATGCGTATATCCATATCAACCGAATACAACGATAAATTCAAACAGTAACTAATTAATTAAGCCCCCAAGGAGCATATAAACGGTTCTGGGGACATTAGGGACCCGAATATGATTACGGAGTATGAAGTGCACCGACGGGACCCATGCACGTGGTGAGTGGACCAAATGTGCACCTATTGATAGGTTGTACACGTTACTGACATATATTAACTCATCAAATCTAAGGTACGTTGCCGAACACTTATGCTGAATTCAAGGCTTAAAGCTACAACCGATCGACAACATGCACGGACCAAACATTAAAAAAAGAGATTCTCCAATGGGACGTGATATTAACATTATATTCCCTCCGTTTCAAAATATAAAAAATAATTTGACTCGACATATAAATTTACGTATATGTTAATTAAATTTTAGTAATAGAGAAATTTATTGTATCAAATTAAAAATATAATAATGAAATATATTATAATAAATAATGATTATTTTTTATATTTTTATGATAAGATTTTTGTAAAGAAAGAGATGCTTTTTTTGGTATGAAGTACAAAAAAAAAAAAAAAAGGCCAAAACAAAAAGAGAGAGATGTTTGTTTCATGACATAGTCTAACTACTCCCCGTCTCAATATATATATATATAATATTTTTATTTTGTATATTATTCAATACGTATTTTGAGAAGTTTTATTTTTCGACTTAACGATACGACAAATTACGATCTTAGTACCGGATTGAAATACACAACTCAAACTATTATTAATGATAGACACAACTCAAATTATCAACAGTGTTTTATAATAATTTTATAAAAAATGATATTTTATCGTCAAACGCGAAACAAAAACCACATCGATATATACGCACAGTCAAAATATTATATTTATATTGAAACAGAAGGAATTTATAAGTGTTGATTAATTTTTTGTAAAGGAATAAATGTTGTCAATATATCTTTAGACAATGAGAAATATCAATAGCTAAAGTTTTTTTCTTTTTTTAGAGGATCAAAAGATAAAGGATTAGTTGTCCACTATTAGCCAAAATCAACTGTAATTGTCATTGATGTTGATCGGCGGTGGTGTTGGTGTTGACGTTCAAGCATTGGAGGCACACACAATGCAATTGGATTTGTTGTCCATTGGCGAGCTTTTTATATTTTTAAATTATTTTATAAATAAGATTATTAAATTAGATTCATAAATAAATTAATTATTAAAATATGTTTGTTTTTAAAATGTAATATGAGAAGAGTCCTACGCGATCTCAAAACAAAGGCGTCGTACGCCTTTAATACAAGAGAAGATGCAAGACGGATGATATCAACTTTTTCATATCAATTTTAGTTATACAATGGAATATGTGATGTGATAAGGAAGGCGTCTTGCGCGCTTAATTCAACAAAAAGTGCCCTATGTTTTTTTTTGGGAATAACTCAGGACGTCTTCTCTCATCATATTTTGAAACCAGACTCATTTTGATAATTAATTTGTTTGTGAAGTTAATTTGATAATTTTATTTATAAAATAACCCAATAATATAAAACACTCTCCATTGGCTTGTTTGCGTCCTTTGATTCTTTATTTGTTCGACTTATCTCGAATCTTCGATGGTATCTTTTTAATAAAAAGGCGTGTACGTCTTTGGACAAAAACTTATGACGACATAAACGTATGCCATCTTGTTAACTTGAGCAAATGGCTATCAACCTATCAAATATTCCATGTCTTATATTATTTGCCACGATTTTTTTACTTAGTTCGTCTAAAATCTCAAACAACAAAAATTAAGTACAGAGCAGGCATGTGTGAAACGTTTTCTTTTCCATACTTCCAAAAAAAGAAGTTACTTTTTTCGTAACATATTAATCGTAACGTTTTTTTTTTCTACGATCGTTTCAAAATAAATAATAATATTTTTTTAATCTTTAATATAAAAAATATCAAATCAATCTCATCTGTTAGTTCACCCACTCACTACTCTCTCAATTATAATAAATCCTATTGTTATAAAAAATTATTATTTTTTATCAAAATTCATATGAATTCGATATTATAAATTCTTATATCGATGAGACCGAGGGAGTAATTAGGTATAGTGAGATTGGATGGGTCTATGAAAGCTATTCGGCCCAATCCAAAAGGGTTGAAGAGGAATGAGTAGCGAGCCCATTACTTTTCATACCCACAAATGAGTTATAGTGGGAGGCAAGGTACGTTGCACTTTATGCTTTGGTGATGGTCCACATTACTCTGTCACGTTTGCTCTTCAACCGCTAGGAGAGTTCATTTGGTGATTGAAAAAAAAAATATATGTTCATCTAAGTGGTTCCAAGTGTAATCTCAACTAAATTAGTCTGGAGTACAAATTTTGTAGGTACAGAAAACAACATTTTGGGAGAACTAAACTTCTCTCGTAAGTTTTTCTGCCCAAATTTATCTAAAAATGCACAACTTCATCGAGAAAAAAAGAAGAGGAGAAATTAGTCAAGTGTTTCGTTAACGAATTACCTGCATACGTTTCAAACTTCTAATCTATGATATTCAATGTTTTGGTTTTAAATTTAGCGTCATGCTCCTTTAACTTGTCTACATTTGCATAAAAATCACTTAGATTTGGTTTGACAATAATAGGGTCCAGGCCGCACAACCAAAAGACACCCTAGCTATTTGCACATAGTACAAGATTCTTTGAATGGAGTGTACTCTATACTCTAGATGGCTTGACACCTTTGTTTCCCTTTGTTTAACCCTTTTTGGTAGGACTGGGACACCAAGACAGTGTTTGGTTCACCGTAATCGATCCCGGAATGAAATACTCTTTTTCAAAGGAATCAGTAAAATAGTGTTTGGTTGCTTGGTTGAATCGGAATGAAGTTTTCGGAGTGAATCATATTCCTTTCCAAAATTGGATTTTGATTCCTGTAACACTATGAGGTTGCATGTAGGCGAATTTGTATTTTTGGGTGGCGTTGAAGGTGTGACAATGAAGGATTAGGGTTGAATTGAAGGTGAATAAAGGCGAAGGGTCTTGGATTCGAATCTCACTAGTCTCAGGTTGACCACGTCCGTTAAGTTCGGTCAAAGGTTTAACCGATGTTGGTGGGGGGCACATTGCCAATGTCCGCGAGATTAGTTAAGATGCACACGAGCTGATCTGAACACCTTCTGTCATAAAAAAAAAAAAATGATGGCGAAGGGTCATGTGTTGGAGTGTAGATTTAAGGAATGTTGTGTGGATCTGGTTTTGGGTGACAATGCAGGAAGGAGATGCGGCGTTTGGGTTGCCAAGTGTATAAGGAGGAGGCTGGCTGGTTTGGGTTGTGATTGGAGGATGGACTTTGGACTGTGTAGTTGGGTTGAGTGTTGTTGGGATTTGGAATGTGTAGTGGGCTGTATGTGTTGGGCCATTTGTAGTGTGGGTTGGGTTGTTGTGCCGTTGTAATTGGGTGTTATGATTGTAACGTCTGGTTTTTAGCCGTAGATGTATTTTGGAGGTGGTTATGATCGAGAGGGTTGTAATTCTTTGGGTTGTTGAGCTTAATAGAGCATATAAATAGTTGTGAGCTAGCTATTGAGAGTTTTATCTTCGAAAAAATAGTTGTAGCTACTGGGCTGGAGTTCTATCCTGTATAGCGATGGTGAATGGAATGGGGTGTTGACCCGAGTCACTGTTCCTTGTTTCAGTCTTGGGTTACAATTGGTATCAGATTCAGTCGGCCTGTGACAAGTGGTTCATCACTACTTGAGAAGATCAGTGGTTTTCTTCGTTGGTTGGTGGTTTTGATCTATCTTGATCTAATCAGAACTGTGATTCTGGTTAATTGTTACTTTCCTTATCTCGATTTCTTGATCCATTAGTGATGGGATTTTCTTGGTGGTTGTCGATTTTCATTTCTTTCATCAATTTGGTGCTTCAGGTTGAGCTCTGTTGTCTTCTTATCTTGGCACTGTTGCTTTTCGTTTGTTTGGGTATGCTCCTTGATTCTGTACTAGTTTGAGCTCCATTGTGATTTGATCTTGGTTGTGCTCCTAGGTATTAGTAGACCTACAGATCAGATTAGTGG
>JAOVYX010021143.1:0-16145 GCA_035668315.1 Drosera spatulata | reverse complement strand
ACACCAAAAACCAGAAACATGGATTTTCGATTTTAGTGAGATCCAAAGTCAATAAAATAAGGCGTCCCTGTCTTCTTAATCTTGATAGATATTGCTCAATGATATCTCTTTCTTCTTTCACCAAGTCCTTTTCAATGATTATGTTACATACATACCCCAACATTTCATGATGAACAACCACAAGTCAAACTTTTACGTTCGCAGCCCCACCTAAAACCATCTCTACATCTGACCCAAGTGCAATTAGTATATTCTTCTTCCATTTCCTACATGTCTAAGTTGATTCTCTGTTCTGCTTTCATAGTCAAACTTCGCATTTACAGCCTCATCAAGCATTCGAATTAACGAACAGAACTTTTAAAGAGATTCTCGAAGTCTCCCTCTAAATCATCATTTGGACCGCACTCTACTTCACAGAATCCTAAGCTATAAAACTTAACATAGGCACGTGTAGCCTCTAAGAGAATCCCTCAACAGATTTACCACAGCCAAAATGTTTGCTTCTCCAAAGTCCAATCTGCAACTCAAACTAGGAAACGCCCAGATTCACCATCACTTCCTTAAATTCTGATGTTGACATCCCCTCTTCATTCTAACACCAACCTGAATGGTAGAAAGCTGAAATCACAAGGCATCATCCATTTAACTAAATAGGATGCTATCATAGTTTAGGACATAATTTGAATGGGAGAAAAGTGTCCACCACGGTTAAGAGGATGTTAAGTATGTATTATCCTATTTGGTTTTTGCAGAAAGGGAGGATCATACACAACTTCCCCAAATAAAAGAAGACATAATTGATCTAAGGGGAAAGCCGATATCAGAAAGATATTATACTTGCATCTTAAATTGCATTATTCCAATGTAAATCCATAACTTCCGTCAGAAACCATACGTTGGATGTCACCCAAAATCTTAATATGGATGATCATAAAGAAGCATTTTCACCTTGTGCAGGTGGAGTGTCATCAATGGAGTCATTTTTGAAGAAATTCTTTCCAAGTGTTTACACTAAAATGGAAAATGACACAAAGATCAGCAACTACTGCAAATTTGACAGCCAATTACTGACAGTTTTTACCTCTTCTCTATACGCTGCGGGCATTGTTGCTTCATTCTTTGCATCTTCAATAACACGATCCTATGGACGTAAACCAACCATCCTAGCAGGAGGCATATCGTTCCTTGTCGGATCAGCTATTGGTGGTGCTGCCCTTGACGTGTACATGCTCATAATCGCCCGTCTCTTGCTTGGGATAGGAGTTGGTTTTGCTAATCAGGTAAAATGCAGCACCTAGCTACCCTGTAGCAACATATCGTTTGTTCCATGCAAATGTACCCTGAAAACATGGCGTAATAAGGCATTAAGAGAAATGACCTTAGTATAAGATGAACTATGATATCATCACTTCATTGCAATGAATACAAAATATAGTTATCTGAAGCATATTAAATCTTCAGCTTATCCACCAAAGCAAAAAAGAAGTCTTTGAAGGTCATAGGTTACACTTCAAAGAGAGACTTTTTATCAGTTGTTATATCCAGTAAGGTGATGAAGTGACATCAAATCATTATCACCAGTATAGTCATGTCTTCAACTTTTGATCTTTCCTAATCCTTTTGGCAGTCAATCCCGTTGTATCTCTCAGAAATGGCACCGATGAATTACAGGGGAGCCTTCAACACTGGCTACCAAGTAACCCTTGATCTTGGAATACTATTTGCTGGCTTGGTCAACTATGGCAGTCAAAAAATTAAAAGTGGTTGGGGATGGAGACTTTCTTTAGCTCTGGCAGCTGCGCCTGCTTTCGTCCTGACATTGGGTGCCCTCTTCCTGCCAGACACACCAAATAGTTTAATCCAAAGAACAAACGATCAAGAAAAGGCCAAGGTTATGCTACAAAAGATAAGGGGAACAATAGATGTCCAAGAAGAACTCGACGATATTATAGAGGCCAGCCGGGCATCAACTGTCACTGAGAACTCATTCAAGGAAATTCCTAGACGGAAGTACCGACCTCAGCTTGTCATGGCAATAGCGCTACCATTCTTCCAGCAATTGACTGGCATCAACGTGATAGGATTCTACGCCCCTATACTTTTCCGCACACTTGGATTCACTGAAAGCGCTTCACTTCTTTCCACCGTCCTATCGGGTGTTGTGGGAACAGCCTCAACTGTCATTGCAATGCTGGTGGTGGATAAATTTGGCAGGAGAGCGCTCTTCATGTTTGGGGGAATTCAGATGCTCGTCTCTCAACTAATCATCGGGATAATATTGGCATTGCATCTAAAAGACCATGGGGACCTAGAGAAAGGCTATGCTTATTTTGTTCTGGTCCTAGTCTACATTTTTGCAGCTGGATTTGGTCTGTCCTGGGGCCCCTTGGGGTGGCTGGTGCCTAGTGAGATTTTCCAGATGGAAATCAGATCAGCAGGGATGAGTATCTTTGTAGCAGTGAGCTTCTTCTTCACCTTCGCCGTGGCACAAACGTTTCTGGCGATGCTTTGCAGTTTCAAGTCGGGGATCTTCTTCTTCTTTGGTGGATGGGTAGCGTTGATGACAGCTTTTGTCTACTGGTTGTTGCCAGAGACCGGTAACATTCCTATAGAAAAGATGGACCAGATATGGAAAGACCATTGGTTCTGGAGTAAATTTGTTGTCGACTAGAATGACAAGAAAAGCTAATGCTGTAACATCACAAGAATGACGAGATAACTTTCTAATGCTTTTCAGTTTAGCTTCCGCTAAACAAATTTCAATGGACTCAATGCTTGTTCACCTTTGCTGGAAGATTTTGTTTCATAGGGAAATCTCATAATTTTACAGTTCGACATCGGACCTTGAGTAAGGTAAATCTATAATTTTACAGTCCCTCAATACTAATCATCAACCGAGGAAAACCATCGACGACGCACTAAACTAGCCGCATTTCAGGAGCGGCAGCTCAACTCCATGAATTCAAACTATTCACCGACACATAACAATACAGAACAATGATCCCTAAACACAAGGAGGACATCGAGACCTCAACACGAGACATATTGTCGATTTTCTCAATATCTCATCCCAGAATGCTCAGGACCGATGCGATTAGACTAGATTATCATCCCACTCAAACCAAATTAGTTAAATCGACTGATCAGTGAACAAAGGTGTATCCACATTCACGAAAGTATGTAACCGATGAGGAACATTACCTAGCCGGTTACGTATGCCACCGCGGGAAAGAGCAAGGAACAGTCGAAGATCCTTAGAGAGAACTTGTGACGATTATTTTCATAGGTAACGATCTCGATCACTGGATTCGAAATCATTTGCAGCTTCCGCCATTGCCTCCAATTCCACGAAACCCTAATCATCGCCGCATGTCGATGTCGTTGTCAGCCACAAATGAAACTACAGATTCGAAACAATCTCTCCACGATTTCGACGTAAGGGTCATTTTCTCCTCGGACGAGTTGCTCATTGATCGCATTTCACCGACTTTTTTTTGTTTTTGGTGAAGTATAGAGTTAGACCTGAACACAGTTTCAGAATCCTCAGTTTCAACTTTAAAATAAACTATTTTAATTTAATAAAAAAATAAATCGAAATTAGAATTTTTGAGTTTGATTTCGGTTTCGAAATTGACGGTACGGTTTTGGTTTTATTATCGGTATTGATTTTGGTTTAAATTGATCATGATTTTAATTTTATTTTTTTGTGTTTTTTTATATGATTTTGTTAATAAAATGCATACTAAATAATTTTATTTTAAAAAAATATAATAAAATGTGATATAACACGAAAAATATCAAAACTTATATTATTATATTACAAAGTTAAGTTTAATATTCATCTTAAGATGTGATCTAATATAAACAGAAAATAAACGAATAAAAATGTATGACGTTTTGGCTAAATAGACACAACAAAGAATGAATCAGTAGGTGCGAATTAGGTAGATAAACAAATTATGGAAAAATATTTTAACGTTTTAAGTAGAAAATAAGCGATTTGAAACCGAACCAAACTAATATTTAACGGTTTGGTTTCGATTTCTATCGATTCCGGTTCCACCACAACCGTCAAGTTCTTGATCCGACGATTCGATTATAGTTCGGTTTCGGTTCAAATCGAATCCTGATCAGGTCTATATAGAGCATGAAGTAAAACCTTCTTGCAAGAAATGTCATCTGGAAAAATGACTTGATGGATTGACACATACATATATCAAGTGATGACATAACAATTTATATAATTTAACATCGATTTTTATTTCTCTTCTTTTAATTTAAGTCATTGTTTTAT
Organism: Drosera spatulata; assembly: GCA_035668315.1. Taxonomy (NCBI): domain Eukaryota; kingdom Viridiplantae; phylum Streptophyta; class Magnoliopsida; order Caryophyllales; family Droseraceae; genus Drosera; species Drosera spatulata. Next base: position 11,851 of record JAOVYX010021143.1, on the reverse strand, counting down.
CGTCTAACACACAATGTGTCTAAACATACAATTCTAACTCCAATGTCGTCTTCAAATAATCTTATTCGGAGTAAATCATCCCATTTTCAAAGAATAACATACAATTCCTTTGGCTTTTATGCAAAAACAACGTTTCTACTAATTTCATTGATACTCAATTGATTGTGTATGATTACATAGTTGATATTCAAACGATGAGCGAAGAGTTTCTACGAGGGGTGCGATACAACACTTGCGTATAAAGGCGAAAAGAGGAACTATTGAGGGCACTAAAACGGGAACGAGCAAACACGAGGCTCAGTTTAGAGACTAGAATGTTGAACGATCAAGGACAGTACAGCACAAAGAAGCATATATCAGGCTGGCTAAGACATCACGTCGATCACGAGGATGGACCCAGAGCTAAACCCTAAACCAAAAAAAAAAAAAAAACGCCTTACAAGATCCTTGATCAGCCTGCGACAAAGCCAGCAATAGCATCATCCCTCTAGGGAAATCGAGGAACCGACAAAGCTCTAGCACCAAGCAGCACATCCTTCGCTAATTTCAGCACGCGGACAGCTTCATCGAGGCTGAGTCTATCATCAGGAGACTCCATGGAGCATGCAACGCCCACCTTCAAGATTGATGTGATGCACTCCATCTTCTGGCAATATTCAACATGACGATCTGCTCGACACTTGCGATTGGTTGCTTGATAAATTTCATCTTCAGATTGTGTTGCTTCATTGTCCTCTTCAATAAGTGCCGCCTCAATAATGTCAGTCATGTGATTTTGATCCACCAAAGCCATCTCTGCAAGTTTGTGAAGGTTAAGGCCATTATCCAAGGAAGGATCAGCTGGCCGCCTCCTTATCATCAACTCTAATAGAACTATACCAAAACTGTATACATCACCCTTTGTGTTACTCGAGTTCCAAGACCATATTCTGTAAAAGATGAGGATGAAAGGGTGAAAGGGTGAAGCTGCAAGTAAATTATATTGGTATTATATTGTTAATTCTGCAAAGAATAAAAGAAGCAAACGGGAACCTAACAAGATGTAGCATGAATTACCGGGCGCGGCATATCCCACTGTTCCTTTTACCCCATTAGAGCTGCTTCGATTTTGATCTCCCCTATCATCAAGAAGCCGCGATAATCCAAAGTCAGCCAAGTGAGCTACCATGTCCTCATCAAGTAAAATGTTACTTGGCTTGACATCGCAGTGAACGACAGCTGTGGCACAACCACTATGAAGATAAGCACAGAAGCCATGTCGATGGCAACATTTACCCTGTGAAGGAGGCCAAACTGTTGGAATTTGCTACTCGGATCACCAGCTCCTCTGCCAGGATATAACCACTGCTCAAGACTTCCGTTAGAGATAAACGCATAAATCAAGGCCTTAAAGTCATTGCCTTTGAAATCCATGCTCGAGCAAGCAGATATGATCCTCACTAGATTTCTGTGCCTAATTCTCGCCAGGACTTTGCACTCAGCTATGAAGCTCTTGCTGGATCCTCGTCGTTGAAGGTCGAGCACTTTGACTGCAATGGGCACTGCTGTAGCGTCTGGTACAGCAAGGATTCCCTTGTACACGGATCCAAAACCTCCCTTACCAACTAAATTCGCTGGTGAAAATCCATCAGTAGCTTTGAGAAGCATTTCATATGACACTCTCAGGAAACGCTCGTGTGCAGATGTCAATTCTGCACGTGCGAGATTCTTGCTTTTCTTCCTCATCATACAAAACATGAGCAGCATCAGAGTGGCAATTCCAACAGCAACACATGTTATGGATATGGTCATAATCAACAGTTTCTGCCTCCTGCTTCTTGGCTTCACATCTCTTGGGTTGCATTTTGGCAAACGCAACTCCATGACGCCCCCACATAGCTCATTATTCCCCTTGAGGAACACAGCACTGTTATTAGCAAACACCCCTTCAGTAGGAACCTGACCCTCGAAATCATTGAAGGACAAGTTCAGGTAGTTCAATGCGAAGCTAGAGAAGTAACTTGGGATTGGCCCAGTCAAGTTATTGACAGAAAGATCAACTTCATCGAGACTTTTTAGAGCACTCAAGGATTCAGGTATTGACCCCTTGAAAAAGTTTTCCTCCATGAACAAGCCAATGAGACCAGCGCAACTACCAAGGGTTGCTGGAATCTCACCAGACAACTCATTTCGTGCAACATCCAAACGGACAAGGCTCTTTGATTGGCCAACTTCAAGAGGCAAGCCACCCTTCAACCGATTTTCCACGAGGCTTATCAAGTTTAAGGGAATGTATGCAGTAAAAAGTTGAGCAGGTATCATCCCTGTCAATCTGTTAAAACCAAGGTGTAATTCTAGCAAGTTCTTACAATTTCCGAGGGATGAGGGTATTTGACCCTCCAATCGGTTGCCGTCCACACCAAATAAACTCAACTGAGATAAATTCCCGATTGAAGCAGGAATATTGCCTCCAAATTTGTTCGCTGTAAATCTAGCAAAAACTAACAGCTTAAGCAAACCAATGTCTTCAGGAATAGCTCCAGTAAATTGGTTACCGCATACATCGAGCCTGTTTAGGTTTACAAGCTTTGTTAGTCCCAAAGGAAGGCTTTCCCATCTAAGATTTTGGGCAACATTAAAGGTGGTAAGAACTGTAGAAAGATTAGACACTGAGGATGGCAATTGTCCTCCAAAATTATTATCATCCACCTCTAAAATGCATAATAAGCTGCAATTCACAAGAGACTCCAAGAAATTCAAATCATTTGGTTCTCCTGATCCTAGATCATTGAAGGAAAGTACCAACCATGACAGCTTCGGCAACTTTTGACCGCTGATTGCAACTTTACCACTGAAGTGATTAAAATCTAATTCAAGATGCTGAATCTCGGAGAGATTTGATAAAGACGAAGGTAGCAACCCAGTGAACGAGTTACGCTGGGAAAGAAACACTTGGAGACGAGGAAACATAAGCCCTAGGTCCTGGTGACGACTTCCTTCAAGCATATTCGAACTTATTATGAGATATTCGAGTGAAGAGAGGTTATAAAGGGATGGAGGAATCAGACCAGAAAGGTTATTTCCACCGACTCCGAAGAAAGTAAGGTCCTTGAGCCTCCCCAATGTGTCAGGAATGGTTCCACTGAACGCATTATTTGTCAAGCTTAATTTCTCGAGAGAGGTTGTAAGATTTCCCACAAAACTTAGATCCCCAGTCAGCTGATTGTATTTAAGGATGAGAAGCTCAAGCTTACTCAAGAAAACAACCTGACTAGGTACAGTTCCCACTAGCTCATTTTTGTGAAATTGAAGTACAACAAGGTTTACGCAATGAGACAGGTTTGCAGGAATGTGTCCAGTGAAGGAATTGTAGCCAGCATCCAATATGCGCAATCGAGAAAGATGACCCAGTTGCGGAGGAAGTTGGCCTCGAAATGTATTGTTGTAAATAAGGAGGTAGTGCAAAAAGCTTAGATTCCCTATGGAAGGAGACAACGTACCAACCAAGCCTAGGGAGTATAGATTCAGAGAAATGACACGCCTATGCCTTCGATCACATACAATACCTCGCCACTTGCAATGATTGAGAGAGGAGTTCCAAGATGAAAGAGTTTCCAGGGGATCCTGGAGTTGAGACTTGATGGCCACTAATGACAGGCGATCAGTCTCACTTCTGTTATTAGATGAAAAAGAGCGAGAGATTTCAATGGAGCCCTTGACAAACTCAGGAATCGTAAGACAAAAGAGCAAAGGAAGGAAGAGAGACGAGGATGTTGAGCTCAAGTTCAACGAGGGAAATGCCTTGGGACTCATTTTAGCGGTATGGATAGAAGCCTCACATACCTACAGATTAAATATTGTCTTGCGAGTCAACTCTAAACCAAAACGTCATTGAAGGCCCCACTTCACTTGACTTGACTTGGATTGCGTTTACTCGAGTCAACTTCTACCTCTTTTTGGGACTGCACTGTTGAACACCGGACAAGCCTACCCTCTTTCTCTTCTTCCTCTCTTCTTCCAAACGATATTACATGTTGTATATGTTTTGTAATTTTTGCTCAGGTGATCTCATTGCCTACCTATAAGCAAGTTAGGATTTGCTATAAATAGGCTTGTTATGTCTTATAGTTTGTCATCTTACAACAACAAAGCAATAAGCATAGTAAAAGGCTTAAGAATCTAAAGTGTAAGGCACTTCTTGTTATAAAGTTTCTAGAGTGTTTTCAAAAATAAAAATATGATATAATTAGTGAGTGTTAAACATATTTAGAGTGTGATTACTTTATAAAAAATACGAGTTTGTAATATCCTATTCTTATTAGAAATTATATTTCTCGATATACTTTGATTCAGACGATCCGATTTCTCTACATGCACAACTATCTTGTGGCTAGCTTTTATCTATGGTGAGAGACATGGAGCGTTAATAGAGCTCACAAAAATTGAAGGAGTTTCGTTTACGTACAAAGTTTGCCGTGCATGACTTCCACCCCCTTCAAACACGCTACAAACAGAATTGACTAAATTATTGGGTTCCTACCGTGTTGGAAGGGAAGTAAACGCCATAGTTTTTTTTGGGTATGGAAGTAAACGCCATAGTTGCAGTCTAAAAAAACGCCATAGTTTTTTTTTTTTTTTTTTTTTCGTAAACGCCATAGTTGCAGTCTAAAAACACCGGCATTTTCATCACTTGATATTGAGGTGACAGAGGTAATATAAAAGCCTTTAGATCACTGAAATAATCGAACAAGGGAATATGACTGCTGATAATCTACTAGTGGACATTTCCAGCAACATACCTGGGTGGCTAGGTCTGCTCGCATGTGTCAAGCGGCCATGAATAAAAAGAACTGATCATCAGGCCGCTTCAGCGGAAACTGAAGATTAATCAGATCAACAACACCAACCCAGGTTTTCCCGTCTCGTACGGGTCTAAGAGGACGATATGTACGCAATCAAAGATTGAACAGAACATTCAGAGAACAAGATTTAGAGGAACTGAGAGATTACCAGCCTTCTTTATTCAGGGACGATAAACAAGCGACTCGATCGAACGCTCGTGTCGATGGGAAATACTCCAAACCCAATTCTCCTGCTCATCTTGAAACTCAAAATCATCATTAACAGCCTCAACATTACTCAAATACTCCATCGAATTCTTCACCATTCCCAGATTTGCTTCGAGTCGCCATTTATAATCTGAACGCCAACCGACTTGGCCAGAGATGAATCCATAGATGGAGACAGACGACTTCGTCGAACCGCGCCGGTGACGGCGAGCCATGATCGGGGGAATCGTCGTCGATGTCGACGGCGGATATTACGGTGATCGGGGAAGCCGATGCGGGTGAACCCCTAGAAAGCCGGGCAGCATCATTTTTGTGAAATTTGATACGCCCTCGGTCGCAAAAATTTTGCATCATTTTACCTATTTCATCTGTCTCATCTTTTCTGTAACATTTCTTATTTACAAGGTTTTGTGTGTTTATAAATTAAAAAAGATTAAGAGAGAATGAATATGTGGTTGATAATTAGAGTTAAAATAACACTAAGATAAATCTAAATTTATATGAATTGAATGTTATAAAATATGTGAAAGGAAGAAAGTAATAAAAAAATATTTTTAGTGATATTAGGGTTTATTATAGCAATTTAGCATGAGTTACTGAAATGTATTGGTAATAGTTTAACATTGTTTTGTTACAAGTTTTTAAAAAGAACATAGAAAAACCGTTCACATGTGGGGGGGGGGTGGGGTGTGGGGGAATATTGCAAATAATATGAGACAAATGAATACTTCGTAACTCAATTTTTTGGTACTCTGATGTCATTAATTAGATCAGCATAATATGGATTTGTTGTTAATCACATTTAGAAAGTGCGACGGTGAAAAAAGATACTCAAGTTGTTCTGTATATGGACTATGGATGATACTGTGGAGAAAGATACCGTTGTGGTATTACTGGTTTGCATGTCCCTTAGTGATTTTGATGTCGTCTACATCTGGGGCCACCCGCTAGTGATTTTGATGTCGTCGACATCTGGGGTCAACTGCCAAATATGATGCTTGCACAGTTGCACGGCGTGCTAGTTTTGCTTCGTTCAAATCTTGATAATCATGTGTTCTTGTGGAAGAGATTCCATGACTCATGGAAACGCAATGTTTTATTTCACTTGCTTGATTATGAGAACACATCACATGATCTATGAAACCATGAACTTTCGACATAAACAAAGCAAGCAATCAACCCGGAACCAAGTGTGCTTAATTTAGAGCTCATCCTTCCTCTTCGAGAACCAATCATCGTCATCGCTATCATCTGATTCAGCGGGAGTGGGATTGACGGAGCTGTTCTTGATGGGATAAGAAGCTTCCATGGCGATGCCACAGACACCGTCCTTGGAAGAGAATCCACGCTGCATCCTGATGTAGCCCTTCTCTCCCCAGTCGGCTCCCCATGAGTTCTTCACGATCCAGTACTTGGTTCCATCAAGTGCGGTTCCGTAACCGACCACGGCCACACCATGGTCCAAGTCAGTTCCGCATTCACCTGTGAAGACTCCCTGCAAAGAACATCGAATACACGTTAATTCTCGACCTATTCGTTTCGAGCTCATCTGTCAACAAAGGTGACTAACAAGGTTTGTTCCTCTGTCTGGTATCAGCTCTGGTGTGATCAGTTTTACAAGCTGTTTTCTTAGATCTTAATTGCTTCAAGTTACACTTGGATCCTTACCTCGGAGTAGAACTGGAAGTCTTGACCACCAGCATCAATTGCGACAGACACAGGCTGGTTAGCAACTGCTTTCTGCAGGGCATCTTCATCACTTTGAGGCACTGTCTCATACCCATCAATGGACACCGCGGGCGAGTTCAACTGCAGAATCAACAATATTTGGTCGAAGTATTAGTATTCTGATATAAGCATTGATCGAACAATTAACTTTGTACTAGAAAGAGATATTAAAAGATATTGACAGCAGCAACGAAAATGTATGTCGTCCCTAGGGACAGCGACGATATCAAACGATGGCGTCTTTTTAAAGTTACCTTCTGGGAGTCGCATGTTCCGTCTTGGGCGGCATAAGGGTAGTTTGCCTCAGTGGTGAGGCCACCTTTCTCGTGGACAAACTGGAATGCGTACTCCATGAGGCCTCCATTGCAGCCTTGGTTTTGGCCATTGTCACAATCAATCAACTCCTGTTCTGATAGTGAAACCAACTTCCTTGTCTTGATTGCGTTTATTCCTTCGACTGATACAACAGTTGAGAATGCCCAACAGCTACCTGTTTTTACACGAATTGGTCGACTTCACTTGTCAAGCAAACATACCAAATTGGAGAACATACGATATTGTTTGGTGATAGTTTAGTTGATTCGAACATTTAACTATCATTTCAATTTAATAGTCAAAATTAAATATGAATTGTGATCACAAGCTAAAGGAAGTAAATCTCATGCATCCTGATACGTGAAGAAACGTTAACGCAGATCATTTTATGGTAAAATCATGATACCAATTAACATGTTTAGGTGCCCAGGAACAACAGCCATCCCCTACTCAATTCTAACTCATTTTTACGTGAATAGGTGATTCATGCGGGCCTTGAAGATTTCCACCTTAGCTAAACATGCAGAGCATGACTAAAGTACAATAGCAGAATTATTAGATGGGGTGAAATTATTTTATCCCGGATCATTCAAATTTTCACTATGATCTTATGGTGCCTGACTCATTTCATGTTACCATTTGCAAAAACATATGAACACACATGGTATATGCAGGGAACAGAAAATGATTGACATACCACATTGGCCTTGATTCTTGACAGGGGTAACGGCACCCTTGGTCCTCCAATCAATGGATGGTGGAACGGACGCAACATTGGCATACATGAAGCTTCCTTTACCCTGAGCCCTGCCCTTGAGCATGCGATGATGCTTGATCTTCGAGCTAGCGTAAAGGGTCCTGAACTCATGGTTAGTGAGGTCCGCGAACTTGTTGAGCTTCAACTTGTAAGGTTTGTCCATCTTGTTCACCTTGTGGACATGGAAAACGTTCTCCTTGAACACATTGAACCTCTTGTGCTTGTCCTCGATGCTCCTCGAGACAGTGTGGTGGCTCCTCCACCTCTCATAGAGGTCCCATAGGCTCTCCTCGGACTCTAAGTCCTTCTCATGAAAATCAAATGCTTGTGAAAGCCCGACGACTAGGGCCAATGACAGGGCGACTAGGAGAAACTTCTTCGAGTCCATTGCGAATGTCGGTATGTTTTTTTCTTTCTTTGCAGTACTAAAGAAGGAATGGATTGGTGTTTAAACTGAGGGAGATTCTAGGGTTTATATAGGGAAAAAATAGTGGAGCACAAAGGTGAGGAGTTGAAGAAAGGAACAATATTATGGGCAGCAAGTGACAATGAATGGTGGAGTTTACAAATGGAAGAAGGGAAAGTGGTTGCTTTCTTCAGTTGCCAAAAAACTTAGGTTTGATAAAATGTTTTATGTGATTGGTACCTGCCATACACGTCATTAGGTTAACTTTAATCGGAAAATGATGTATAAAAAAATTGAGTGTTTTCTTGATAATTAATTTAATGTTATATGGTTTAAGGTTTGGCTTACTGTGTTACCTTGGCCAACTCATATATATATTGGATTATTTGTTTGCTTTAGCAAATAACTCAATCGTCCAATTCTGAAAATTAGCAATCAAACCAACAAAGCCATATCACAGTTTACATGCCATGTATTGTATTAATAATTTCATGGCTTATAACACCAGTCCTCATCACATATATACCACAACTATTGATTATTTCTTTGGACTATTTGATTCTTCTAACATGGCCTGTTTTCCTGATAAGTCAAGTATGATATCAGAGTAGATGAACATATTTATTTTACTTTAGCTTAACAAAGAAATGTCACCATCTTCTAAAGTTAATTTAAAACATATCCAGCAGCTTCGATCTATAACTAGTCTAGAGCTAGGACCATCTGATCGATTAGAAGAACGCAAATTGGTAAGAGTAAATACAGATCGGCATTAAGGTACAACAATGTCGTGTATAATGCGCCGAGTTCATTGACTCATTTGGTAAAGTTTATCCAACGATGGAAGTAAGAGTGACTGACATCTCGGCCTCATAAACCGTGTTTGGAAGGCTTGGCAAATAAGGCATTGCAGATTCTTATGCTTACAAGTATCGCGTATCCAAATAATGTACTCTATGTTATGTTTTAGGAATATGGCTTGGTGACATCTCTCATTTCTGGCCACTTGGCTAATTAAGATCCCAAACGGAATTAATGATAGACGGTTCGAAGTCTCTTTCAAAGACTTTTTTTCCCCTCATTCGCTAGGTTTAATAATTAGAGGGTTCTAGTTCGATAAGTAGATAAAAATCAGCATATTTACTTATGTTTACCCGGAAAAAAAAAAAAGGTATTTTCATTTACTCGATATGAATAACATGGCAAGTCACCTATCCCATTATTTTTGGGTAAAAGTTTATGTATCGATCGGTCATGGTTAAGTTGATGAGGCACTTCTCTATCATGTCAAGAATGCTAAGTTGCTAGATCTCCTTAAGCTTGATCATGTTTATAATTCTGTAGTCATGCAACTTGTAGTCTTACGGCGTTATTGATCTATTGGACGAATCTTATACTCCCTCCATCCCATTCAAATTAACGACACGATAATTTATGTGTGTGTTGAATTAATAAAAAATGACAATTTTATTCTCGTGAGTGTGTGAGATAAAAAAATGAGGAAAATAAGAAAAAAAAATGATAATGGATGAATTGATGTGATATAAAATAGGAATAGTTTCATATTTTGTATAAAAATATTAATAAATAATAAAAAAATATAATTTAAATAAAATAATAAAAAAAACGAATTATAATTTGAATAAAACGAAATAAATACACTTGAAAGGCTCCTTGACTCTGTCGCACGCACTAGCAGGATAGGGATTTTTTTATTTTTTTTTGGGTATGGACACTAGCAGGGATTTTGTCTATGTATAGGTAATAAAAAGGAACAGAGATAATGTGAATGGACAAACTACTTGCATCACAAGGTAATCAAGACACGAAATCCTCTCTAGCATCATATGAAGGTGATACCAAATTTATGGGATGATTTGGACACTACATGGACACGGTTTCTTGGTGAGCCAGATTGCAACCTGTTAATATATACTTTAGTTTGATATAATAAATTTTCAAGATATTTTATCCATAACATGATTCACTCGCATATAATATATAAAAACTAGTCTTTTTTATTTATAATAAAAATAAAATTACATATATTTTGTTTTTCATAGATTTTGTTAATGACGAAAAAATACATGGGGGTCTTGTATTCACATAAGGACCTTTGTCATCACCATACTTAAACACAAGCCATCATCATCCAACACAACACGCTACAGTTTTCGCTTCCATACTCGTCCCATGAAATCCTAATAACCATATAGGTCTAGTTGGCCATGACAGGGCAAATACAAGCTGCCCTATTGGATTCCGTACCTCGAGGTTGCAACAGCGTAAATAACCATGGAAATGCTACGTGAAATGTGCCTGATAATACATGAAAAGTTTTTGTCACATAAATAATACTTTCTTCGTTAAAATAAAATATTTTTATTTTTGATAATTTTTTAATATAAAAAATATCAAATCAATCTTTGTTACATTACACCTATTAATTTTTTTTATAATTGTTATAATAAATCCATTCTCATAAAAAAAATCATTTTTCATCAAAATCCACACAAATTCAACATTTATATAAATTCTCGTATCGAATCAAAAAGTTTTGATTAATTCGAGACAATGGGAATAGTTTTTTCTTAACTATAAAAAGGTTTCTTCACGATGACATGCAAGTTGTGAAAAGGGCATAACACCGGAGTGCCGGACCACGTACTCACAGGATTCTGAGTAGGCTCTTCGCAATGTCCACAAGTAAAGGAATCTCATCCACCGAACAATTAATTAGCCAGAATCTCAAGTATACCCAAACCAATGATTATTACATCAACCTAAAAGCCTGATCATGCCGGCCAACTATATTAACTTACATTACAAGAAACCAACTAGCATCCTTCGTCGTTTTCCCCTAACAAGCGGCGTATACTCAATGAAATTATCTTAGGACTTGGGAGTATACTAGAGGATTAGTGCGTTCTTTACAAGTAATCCTATGTCAACGTAGTCCATTACAACCAACTAGGATGACATCTCTACGAAATTAGTCACCAAAAATAACATCGACTTAGATCATATGATTGTTGTCTTGTCTAGCTATATAGGTGATCGGGCTAGAAAATAGGTGAACCGAAAAAACCCTCCACCAGCCTTTTTATTTTTTTTTTCTCGTGTTTGCGGACCAACTAATTAATTACGTACATAAATTCGATCTTGATCTAAACTCATCATCCCTTTCATAGAATCGAGCGAACTATAGTCTACAATCTAGCTGTGGCACGTGGGTCGGGCCGAACCATTTAGTGTCAAAAAATCCAGCTGAGTTCGGCCCAGACCTATTCGATTCGAGCCGAAAGCCACATGGGCCTTACACAAACCCAAAAGCAGATCAATGGGCTCAATGGAGGCCAGTAACGTCTCTCACGGCCCATACCAGTTAACTTTGGGCCCATAATCCCAACCCCTAATGACACCCACCCTGATAATGCACCATAACCATATCATCATCGTTCATCATTTCTTGTGGGTGAAGAGAAACACAGCTCCAACACAGAAGAGAGTAGAGACCCCTCATAAGGAAAAGAGAAATGAACCTGAAAATCCCGAAACTACCCCTGAGTCTCCTCCTCTTCCCTCTCCTCTTCCTCT
>JAOVYX010021142.1:0-16146 GCA_035668315.1 Drosera spatulata | reverse complement strand
AGATACTTATCTCATTGTCCGAGATGTAACAAATACTTGTTGAAAATCACTTGTAAGCAATGAGACATTATAATGTACTCGGGATTACATATCATTATTTGGAATTATGAATTGTATCGTTTAGGTAGCATCCTTAGCTTCTATACCTACAAGTCCGTTTGGTTTATTTGGCCTTGTCATGGACTGGGTCTATGACGGCATAACGTCATGTGCCGGGCATTCCGGATTTCGGGGCGTTACAATTTCATTCACACTTTTCCCTAAAACATATAACCATTTTTCTTTTCTTTAAACTCAACCACAACTAACAAAACATCAACATTCATCCCTCTATCAGAAGCTGTACATTAAATTGTTAAATAGTATACAAATGATTCGAAGTCCCGAACTTGCTATATCTAATTTACAATCAACTATTTTATCGGTCCCAGTCGAAGTTATAATCATTCAAGATTTCTGATATTCGAACTGATTTCTTTATCAAGAATACTCAAGTTCTTGTCGAATTTCGCCCCATTTCTTTATCATAAGAGCTTAATTGAAGCATCTTTATGGGTTTCTTTTAATAATCTTGTTCCCCTTTATAAAGATCTCATGGTGTTCAAGTACAACCAACTAGGAGTATGTATGGGATGGGATGATCCGGTATTGTAATGTCCCAAATTTTTCATAACATAATAATACAAATGACATCACTGTCACTAAGTCCTAACACCCCACAGGTAGGTAAAAATTATTTAACCGATTTAGATACAGAAATAAATAAAATGCACTTAGACATAACCAATAATATTATCAAATACAGCGAAAACTTCTCATTTATTACATATTTTACTTAGTTTATAAACCATAATATAATAGCTGTAAATTAGCACCATAACCGATATCACACTTACCCATTGTCTCTAAGTTCTGAAAACACAGAGAAGAGAAAAACACAGAAAAATAATAACCGTGAGCCATATGAGCTCAATAACATGTCGGTCCCCTTATCAGGGATTATACGAGAGAAGAAGATAAAAACAGAAAAGAGAAATGAACACTTAGGTCCTTTGTTCCAGCACTCTGGAACTTATCATACCAATCCGACATTCACAATTATCGTTTCAAAAATACAATAAAGACAGACCATGGATACCCTAAGTATTATAATTGTGCCCTTGGTGAGACTTATTCAATTTCAACTTATCAAGTTTTATTCAACTTTGGTAAAAGAGACATCCGCAAAAGGGCATCAGCCAAACCGGAGTCCAGGGTCCCCTGCAGTGAGTTCCCCTCTTATCAAAACGACCTCACAAGGTCGATGAAAGAATGTCACCACCAAGTCACTGTATAACACATACGACAGACACAACGCTCTTTGTGTTTTATACCGGAGTTATCTCACCAATTATGGATTTACACTCCTTTTACTCACTCATCCTCTTTATATCAGTAATTAAGACATAACACAATCAGACACATCATCTTATCATGACATACAGCAGTTGCAGACAATATTTTATGTCTGTCACATTTAGTGACTACGTCCAAAGATTTCAATGCATATTATTATATATACGGTATAATAATACACATAGCCACACACAATGAATCTAAACATTATCTTCTTATTGAAACTTTCCCACACACACGCTCGGCTTGTCCTTTATGTCTCAACGAGCAGTGTCTCCAAGTTCTATAACACGATAGGATTCATATATTAATACATTTCCATGTGAATGTTTGTTCGTACTTCGTAAAAAACCATCATATTAATATTATAAAGTGATGCTGAGCTTTGTAAAAGCCTTTGATACTTATTTTGATTATCCATGATAATGATTTTATATATTGAATATCATTATAGGTATTTGTGAATATTTGGAGTTGTTTTGGGGGTCAAAACAATCATTCTTGGTCCAGAAGGTTCTAAAACGGCATCCCAACCTCTGGGACAGACATCTCGATCTCTGGAACGAGTGTTCCGACCTCTGGAACGGGCATCCCGGCCTCTAAAACGAGCGTTCCAGCCTCTGAAATAAGCTTCCCGACCTATGGAACGAGTGTCCTAGATTTTTTCCAACTTGATATTTCGACGTATTTAAATCTATAACTTCCTCTATACAACTCCAAAATTTGTATCATAAATTTATAAAAATGCTATACTTCATAATATTTTAGTGAATTAAATTTTTTATTAGAAAACTTTATCAATAATAACAGTTAATTAGTTCAAGTTTATATTTTTTCTACTAGTTCAGATAGTTTGACCTTACTTCATTAATTTGATCATAACTCCCTACATATAACTCTAAATAATTATTTGTAAACTTTTCTAAAAACTAGACTTCCATTCCTTTTCAGTGATATAAGACTTGTCTTATATATCTTACTGTATAATTTTATATCAAGCCACAAGGTCATCTCTGTAACAAGTTTTTTACAGATTGATATATCTGTATGTTTTGATTTATATCTTAAGATTTCCAACCCTGAATCATGATTCATTAACTTCATTAGAAATTAGACATATGAGAATTAAACATATAATAATATCAGAATTTATCAAAGAGTGTGTAATTTTCCATAAAATTTCTAATCAAGATGATCATCTTCTCTTAATAACGGTGAAGGATTTTCGTCGTACTCGTCTTACCACCAAACTTCTCCTCTTCTCCTTAAACTTCTCCTTTTTCTCTTCTCTTGCTTAACTGTAATCTTGCATGGTAAGAAATGCTCTGTTTTGTGTTTGTAAGGAATTTTCAAGGAGAAGAGAGCTTGTATTTATAGAAAACTAAATCGATTAAAATAGTTTAACTGGATAGTTAGTGGATATTTAGTGGGTTATTAATTTTATTTAGGTGGAGTAGAAATTGACATAAAGGAAAATAAGTGTCAAAATTAGGTTTATATCATTTTTGTATAAATACGATATTTTCATATTAATATCGTATTTCCCCCTATTTGCTTATTAGGGTTGCATTCCATTCATATTTTGCATTCTTTTCCTATTATATAGTTAACAAGCCTTTTAGCCTTGTAAAATAAATTATAACATACGATAATTTACTATTTATGTTAATTATCGTGAAACTAAACTTTATGGAATTTTTCGGGTCCTTACAGGTATTTGACGATTTCTCATCCTGTCCCGAGTGTTTTGCTAAATGGATTTTTCATTCCCGTCCTGGCCCGATTTTCCGATATTTTGGTTCGAAAAACTCGATTTTTTTAGGAACACCGGTATCCATACCAATTAAATAAATTATGAATAGTTGAAATTGAATATACCATACAAAGTATACTAAGTTGTAAAATAGTAATACATAACATTAGTAATAATAGAGCTTGCAAGAGTTAACTGTTCCACATATTCAAATGAAAAAAAGTCATTAAATATATAACATAATATCAAGTTTTAAGTTTATCAAATGCAGTAACAGAAAAGTAGGAAACATGAAATATTAGCAATTAACAATGATAAGGTATGAGTAGCATCATGAAGAAAACAACATAGAGCAACAACAATAGGGTATAGAAACAGTGTAAACAACACAAATGAATCTAATAGTGTGAAATGATGAGTGCCTCATCCGACAGGGTTAGAATTTCAACTATTTAGAAAATATGATCCACTATGAAAATGACACTACAAACAAAAAAAGATACATAGTTTGAATATTGCATAATTCAAGGAGAAAAAGAAAACCGGTTCGGTCCAGTACCGATGGACCGGATGTTCGGTATTTATAAAATTGATTTCTCGTCCCCACTAAGTTCGAGAGGTACCAACACGGGATGGTCCAGCTCTTTCAGGTTTGTTCGGGCCAGGATTCGCGAATAATTTTGCTCACCCTTACAACCAACCATAAAATAGCAATAGGATGGTGAGGAAGGTGTTCAGTGAGGTTGAATTCGGGATTTGGTTAGTGGAATTCGTTGATATCGAGTTACGCGTAATGTGGGCTATGGGTTGATGACTTGAGATTTTTCGATGATATGAGGAGTGTTGGAATAGAGGTTGATGGGTACACTATGGTTACGATACTTCTCAGTTAGCGGATGATGACTTACTTGGGATAGGCCGGTGTGTTCATGCCTTGTGAAAAAAGTAGCTTCAATTATAATGCTTAGGACGGTAGCTGTTGGTAAGCATGTACTCGAGATGCAGTTGCTTGGATTTGCACACAAGGTTTTTCAAAACTAGTTAAGACCTGATTTAGTCACATGGAGTTTTATGATAATAAGGTTGTCGTCATGCAGGGACAGTAGCAACACGTTGTATTTGTTTGGGGAAATGAACATGGAACGCGACATGAAGGCTGATTATGTTTTAATAGCGAGTTATATATTTGAATTATGTATTTGATTGTTATGTATTCGAACGCTATGTATTCAAACGTTATGTATTGGAACGGTATGTATTCAAATGTTATGTATTCGATTGGTTGTCGAACACATTATGTTGTACAATGCATATACTGCAGTAATGAAAGATATTACAATACATCAATAAAAAGTACACAAAATTAGGACTTTGGTACATAGCAATGCATCTACAGTATACGTTAATGCCAAAAATAGTACACCTAACATATGATGGAAGGCAAGTTTGCAAAAAGTTATATACAAAATCTATGCTTCGGTACTTTATGCGCGGTGAATCAACTGAAGAGATGCGACACACTGTAGTACACATATCGGTAGTATAGTGCACATAGATAATATTTTGAGTACATAGGCATATATTTGTAGTATATATGTTGAAAAATATAATACACCTTACATATAATGGAGTATTTCATAATAAAATAAATTATACACAAAATCTATATTCCAGTACATAGGTAGATATATTTACCTCTTAAAAAGATGTAATTATGTTTAACTTATCACTAAAAGAACATCATTAATATATAGAACTTAACATCTTGGGGATTCCTAATATAAGAGCACATACTTCATGTTTCATGCACCAAGAGCATAATTTTTTAAGGAGTTGTAAAGTGAGACTAGTCCTCTCATAACTTTTGTAATGATTCACTAATAGTTGACAATCTTTACATAACTTCAAGAAAGACGTATGCAATTGGTTGTATTTTATGTAGAACAATAATTCATCAATATTGCAGCACATGAAACATGATGCGTGTACAATGATTTACTATCGAATTCATTCCTTCATATAGTAGTGCATCTGACCAATATTGTAGTATATGAAACAAGACTGTTGCAGTATATAAAACAAAGGGCATAAACTTGATTGGACTTTTAGCCTATAGGATTTGTGTTTACTTGTACCAACAATATAGAACTCAACATTTTGTGGGATTCCAAGTACAAGGGCATAAACTTCATGTTCCATTCACCAAGAGCACAATGTTTTTGAGGGATTGTAAAGTGAGATTAGTTCTCTCATGAATTTTTGTTTAGATTCACTACTAGTTGATAACCTTTACATAACTATAAGAAAGAGATGACAGAGAAACATATGTAGTTCGATATAATTACTTAGAATAATAATTCACCAATATTACAATACATGAAACATGATATGGGTGCTATAATTTACCATTGAAATTATTAATCCATATAATAGTACATGTAACCAACATTGTAATACATGAAATAAGACTATTGCAATATATGTAACCAAAAATTACAGTACATCATGACCACATTACAGTGCATAAAACACATATATAATATTTTGAGTACATAGATCAAGAGCATACACTCATGTTTCGTACACCAAGAGCACAATTTTCTTAAGATATTGTAAAGTTAGACCAGTTCTCTCATGAACTTTTAAAAAGAATTAATATTAGTTGATAATATTGACAATATGCAATTCGGTGTAATTTACTTGGAAAAATAATTCATCAAAGTTACAATACATGAAACAAGATGTGTGTACAATAATTTACCATCGAAATCATTCATCGATCAAGTAGTGCATATAATCAATATTACAATATATAAAACACAACTGTTGCAGTATATATAATCAAATATTACAGTACATCATGACAATATTGTGCTGCATAAAACGTCAACTATTATACATATTCATCAGTAGAAGAGTGCACATTCATCGACATATAGTATTATATTACGGTGCATAAATTTTTCTCATGCACCAATTTATTCAGCTTTGGTTTCTTAGGACCATTTGTTCTTCAAACTACTCTCACAAACCTCCACTTCTTACGACTTGCCTTCGTAATTATGGAACATGCATCAATAGTCTCTCAATCTATGTCTCAACATATACCTGTGAATGAACATAGCTACTTCAACTAACCCAAGTTCCCCATAGGCCTCAGGAACACTAAGCATCACCACATAACCAACCATCATTCCTTCATAAGCCATCTCCCTAAACAAATTCAATCCTTCAACCTCTTGCCCATTCTTCTCCAGACACGAAACCATTGAACTCCATAAGACAACATCCTTAATAGACATTTTCTCGAACATCTTCCATACATCGCCCATGAGATCCAACTCCCCATACATGGACATCAACGATATCCTAGCAACATCATCCGTATCAAACCCACCTTTGATAACACTCCCATAAACGATTTCACCAACACCCAGATCTCCAAACCTAACACAACCTCAAAATGTAAGGGAAAATATACCCAGTGAGTTTCACCCCATCAGACAAAATTCTCTTATAAAGCAAAATTGCCTCTTTTTTACATCCATTTGATGCAAAACTCATGATCCGCACACCCTACATGAAAGGGTCTGTGGTTTGGTGGGATTTGAAAACGTTTGAAGGAGATGAGCATGGAGTTGAGTTAGAGTTTTGAGGGATGAGCAGGATCTAAATAAGGGATGTGCAATGTTATGCCTAGTGAGTGACGATCGAACTCAGATGCACTGATTTGGTTTGGGTTTGAATTTCATTTTTGAAATGGGGAAAGGGAAAGGTAAGTAAATGTTCTTTATTTTTTCTGATGACAAAAGGTTCTAGGGATGTGCAGTGTAAGATGTTTTGCAAATAAGGGATAAAATATACTCAATAATTTTTATTTTTATTATTGGAGGGGGGGTTAAGTGTAAGATGAAATTCTATTAGGGATTTGAACCAATAAGTGATGATCGAACTCAGGTGCACTGATTTGCTTTGGGTTTGAATTTCATTTTTTGAAATGGGGAAGGGAAAAGGTAAGTAAATATCTTTTCTATTTTTTTTTTAATGGCAAAAGGTTCTATATATGAGTGTGCAGTGTAATATGTTTTGCAAATGAAATTTGCTACTCGAACACCTTTCATACATTGCCCATGAGATCCAATTCCTCGTACATGCATATCAATGATGTCCTATCAACATCATCCGTATCAAACCCACCTTTGATAACACTCCCATAAACGATTTCACCAACACCCAGATCTCCAAACCTAACACAACCTCAAAATGGAAGGAAAATGTATCCAATGAATTTCATCCCATCAGACAGAATTCTCTTATAAAACAAAATTGCCTCTTTTTTACACCAATTTGATGCAAAAGTCATGATCCGCACACCCCACATGAAAGGGTCTGTGGTTTGGTGGGATTTGAAGATGTTTGAAGGAGATGAGCATGGAGTTGAGTTAGGGTTTTGAGGGATGAGCAGGATCTAAATAAGGGCATATGCAATGTCATGCCTAGTGAGTGACGATCGAACTCAGATGGACTGATTTGGTTTGGGTTTGAATTTCATTTTTGAAATGGGAAAGGGGAAAGGTAAGTAAACGTTATTTGTTTTTTTAATGACAAAAGGTTCTATGGGTGTGTAGTGTAAGATGTCCTGCGAATAAGGGATAAAATATACTCAATAATTTTTATTTTATTTTTGGAGGGAGTTTAAGTGTAAGATGAAATTCTATTAGGGATTTGAACCAATAAGTGATGATCGAACTCAGGTGCACTGATTTGCTTTGGGTTTGAATTTCATTTCTTAAAATGGGAAAGGGAAAAGTTAAGTAAATGTTATTTTTTTTAATGGCAAAAGGTTCTATATATGAATGTGCAGTGTAAGATGTTTTGCAAATGAAATTTTCTACTCGAACACATTCCATACACCGTCCATGAGATCCAATTCCCCATACAATGTCCTAGCAGCATCATCCATATCAAACCCACCTTTGATAACACGCCCATAAACGATTTCACCAACACCCAAATCTCCAAACCTAACACAACATCAAAATGAAAGGAAACATATACCCAATGAATTTCACCCCATCAAACAGAATTCTCTTATAAAACAAAATTGTCTCTTTTTTACACCCATTTGATGGAAAACTCATGATCTGCACCCCCCACATGAAAGGGTCTATGGTTTGGTGGGATTTGAAGACGTTTGAAGGAGATGAGTATGGAGTTGAGTTAGGGTTTTGAGGGATGAGCAGGATCTAAATAAGGACATCTGTAATGTCATGCCTAGTGAGTGACGATCGAACTCAGATGCACTGAGGTTTGGGTATAAATTTCATTTTTGAAATGGGAAAGGGAAAAGGTAAGTACATGTTATTTGTTTTTTTTTAATGATAAAAGGTTTTATGAGATGTGCAGTGTAAGATGTTCTGCAAATAAGGGACAAATACACTCAATAATTTTTATTTGTATATTTGGAGGGGTGTTAAGTGTAAGATGAAATTGTATTAGGGATTTGAACCAATAAGTGATGGTCGAACTCAGATGCATTGATTTGTTTTGGGTTTGAATTTCATTTTTTGAAATTGGGAAGGGAAAAGGTAAGTAAATGTTATTTATTTTTTTAATGATAAAAGGTTTTATATATGAGTGTGCATTGTAAGATGTTTTGCAAATGAAATTTGCTACTCCCCCGCCCCGAAGTACGTCCCCCCGGGTCCCCTTTTTTCTTTCCCCAAAATGTCTCTCTTACCATATAAATCATAGACAAATTAAAATCAATAATAATTTTTAATATATAAATCAAATATAAATAACAAATATATATTCGAAATGTATTAATTAAGATCTACAAAATAAAACCAATATTGAATATAAAAAAACCTTTAAAATAATAGTTCATTTTTAAATTAATTATTAATAGTAAATATATATGTTTTCTTGAAAATGATAAAATAAATTAAGTACATTTTTTAGTTTTCTTCTTATATTTAAATGTTATAATATTCTTTTCTTATTTTTAAGAAAAAAATTCCTAACATCTCCATCTTCAATTTGGCGTCCATCGTTCTGGATATTTTACTCATCTACCATTAAGATTTTTTTCTTCAATTTTTATTCAAAAGTATCGTGAAATTGTTATTGTCCGTGTGAACGGTCATTTTGTTCAACTTGTTTTGCATGATTGTTATCATGTGCATCCTGTTTCAACTTGATGGTGATAAAATACATCGAAAGAAGGTAGAGGATGAATAGATAATTATTTAGTGCGTATTCAAAGAGTAAGAGCCAGCAGATTTGCAAATCGTCCGGAAAGAATAAAAAATGAGGGCCCAACTAGAGACGATTGCTTTCAATTTAATTGAAGTCAGGAAGGAAAACAAGCAAATAAAGGAAGAGTATCAAATGGATCGTGATTTTTTGAAGGAAGTCAAGGATTGCGAAATGAAAATCAAGATGATTGTGGATTGCGTTAAGGGTTTGATGTTTTTATGCTGAGAACTATATTTTTTTGTTTTGTCATCCTTGTAACTATTATTAAGATCGTAGAAAAACTCATATAATGAGTCATTGGTCTTAAATCTGTATCTTTTAGCTGTCCTTTAACTTTTAGTGAAGTGTTATGTATGTTTTTCATGTACTGGTTTATGATGAGAACTTCCAGCTCTTGTGATTTGAAGAAATTGAAGTTGTTGATTTCATGTAACTCTTGAATGCAAGCTCATTTAGCTCGGACATTTTGTTGAACAATTTTTATGCGTAATTCATATCAACCCTGTCAAAGCATCGCTGACATTTTGTGGAACAGTTGTGCGTATTTCATGTCGACCCGGTCAAAGCCTCGCACAAATTTTATCGAACAGTAGTTATGCTTAATTGATGTCGACCCTGTCAAAACCTCGCTGACATTTTGTCGAACAGTTGTTGTGCGTAGTTCATGTCAATCCTGTCAAATCCCGCAAGCCAATGCCTTTGGTCACATAACACACTGTAGACGTACAGGTTGTTCCATACCCATAGTTAAACCATACCAAAAGCAAGGAAGGATCAAAACAAGAGTTAAACACTAGCTAGTTGTCAAATAAGGAAGGATCATAACAATACGAGCTGGTTCTTCCTGGACAAAATACGAATACATACCCGAAACAAGTAAAATTCCATCAGAGCAATACCTGGACGAAATAAGAATCAAAACAAGCTGCTTGTTCTATACCAAGAACTAACAAGTTTCAGTTGTTCCCAAAAAGGATAAAGTATCAACCATACTTACAAAAACATACAACTGGTTATGTTGCACACCAAAGCTATCAACTTGCTCAAAAACGTACAAGCAACATACACGACTTTGAAGCACGACTAGTCATTGCACACTGAAAAGCCATCAAGTTGTTCAAAAACGATTAGACGTTTCGTTAATTAGGACCATGATTCTACCCCTTCCTCTTCTTCTTGAAGCATGACTTTGAGAATGACCTCTTCTGCTTATGTTACTTCTTCTGCTCATGTCTCTTCTAATTCTCTTGCAATCCTCTTTGATGACGCAGCATGATTTTCCGTCCTATTAACCCCTGAACACATATGCACTCCATTATATCTATGTATCTCAAAGGTAATCTCATCTTGCATCCTTGACGCTCTGATATACCAAGGATAATTCTGCTCAACATAAATAGCACCGATGGCTCTTCGGTCATTTTGGATGAAGTTGTAAGAGAAATTAGTTGTTACGCTCAATCGCTTCAAACAAAACCTGAATTCTTCGGCATCTTTAAATCTAGTCCCAATGGAAAAATCTGGATCCACATAATTTGTCTCCCAATTAGGCCCTTCGGTCATATCATAATCAATATCTTGAACATTTTTGGTCAATCTGATCATCTTGGTCATCTGGTGCAACCTCCTCCATAACATCCTCTTCCGCCTCTCCCTCTTCATCTGAATCATCTCTTGAATGATAGCTATCTTCTAAATAACAATCGTCAGTCATACCTTCTGCTACATCCTCATTCTCAATTTGAATCGTTTCCATGTCAGCTATAGCTTTTTCATCATCTGAAACTTGTGGTGCAGCATCCATACTAACAACAAGCACCTCAAATCTCTTATTTATCATGAAATGTGCGTTCAAGAGCTCCTTGTATATTTCTCCATCCGCTATGTCACCGAACATTTTTACCTCAGAGTCGATCCTTGCATAAGAAAGTTTCAAATGACAGCAGACGGTCCATGGTGCTAACTCATGAATAATACTATGAAGATCTTCTAAGCTGCTACTTTCAATCACCTTGCGAACCATTTTTTGCCTTCCGCACATATATTCTTTCCTTCCTAATATCCACCATATTTCAGGACCATGGTTACCTTACTCAGCACTCTGCAAAGAAAGATCAAAACTTGATGACTTTAATTCAATGAAAAAAAAATAAGAATTTCAAGGATACAAACCCAATTTCAAGCCAAGCCATCGTCGACCATATTCTATTAAAAAATATATCAAAATATATATTGAATTTTATCATACCTTGAAGTCTCCTCAATCTCAAATCGCGAATTTTCTCCAGTCTCCGATCAATTTCAATTGCATAAAAATTAGTGATTTTCCATCTTTTTAGGGATTTGAAGATTGAAGAGGCGAGTGGAAGAGAGAGGGAAGGTATCTAAAGACACGGATTTCAACAATAAATTTTTAACGATGTACATCACTTTTATAAAAATATTATGAAATATTAAAAATATATTAATATGTGAATTTTAATTTAATGTAAAAAAATAATTTTTTATATAGGTTTTTTATATATAAATAGTTGAAAGTTTAGGAATTTTTAAAAAATCATCATAAATTTTTATATTTATAAAAATATTGCTTAATCATATAATATTTTTAAAATAAATGTCGACGCTAGTAAAATCATTAATTTTAATTTTTTTATTTTATTTTTTTGATTTAATCTATTCATCAACTTATTTTTTTTTAAAAAATACCCAAAACTATAAACAAAAAATCAGAAAACATTCTAAAAAATACGAACAGAATAATATGTCCCCAAAATCACAATTTGCTCAAGTGTACTCCAATACAAAACCACTTCCTGGAATCGTACACATGGAATCGCATTCACGAAACAGACGTACTCTAATCGAAGGGCGAGAGACATCGCACATATAGACTCGTCGGCGATGATCGATGGCTGGAGAATTATGGTTCCGGTCGGGTGCATGGCGGACGTTGATTTGAAGATAGGGATCGTTGCATCAGTAAAACTAAAGTGTTTAACATTATGCTCGTGATTTGTGATGAAGAGAGGGATCATTGGAATACCTTTTAATGATCTTGAATAGAAAAATTAGAGTTTCGATTAAAATAATAAAACAAAGCGTTTTAGAAAAAAGAAAACGTCTGTGTATTATATGTTTTCCTAAGGAAATTGTATAATTTTGGGGGGGAAAATTACGTGTATGATTTTAGAATTTTTTTCAAGTTTTATAGTTTTCGATAAATCCCCTTATTTTTTCATTCCTTTGAACACTCTATTGTTTCACATTATTTCTTCAATTCCTTCATTTTTTTTGTACATTCTCAAACCTTAGCTATTTTGATAAATTTATTTGATTCAGTCACTCAAATCTTATTTTACTTGTTAGTTATTAGGATATTTTATATATAAATACCTGAAATCTTAAGAACTTACCCAAAAAAAACCATTTCAAATCATTAAAGTTATTTGATTGACTAACGACTTATATTATGTAAATTTTATATGATTTGGGTTTGTAGATGAAGAGGTTATATCAAATAAAATGGAAAAAATATTTAAAAAATCATTAAAATTAACAGATTCACAAATGACAAAAGATTACGTCAATTTCATACCATTTGGGTAGTATTTTTATAAATAAATATAATTGAGGTGATTTTTTTTTATAAATTCCTAAGATTTCAGGTGGTTATATATAAAAATATTTTCTAACATCGTTAATAATAAGAACGAAATATCTTTAAATCCATGTTGTTACGGAACTTATGCGATAGAGAGAGTAGGGTTTTTTTTTTTTTTTTTTTTGGGGTATGGTAAAAAATTTTGGAATGGTGGAGTAGTTTTATTTTGGTATCAAAAAGTTACAATAAGTATCTTTAAAAAAAAAGTTACAATAAATATATAAGAAAACTAGTTTGCATTTAAGAAAAACGCTCAAAACAAAATATCCAGCACGACTACGCTTCATGATCAATTAAATTATAAAGAGGGATCATTATATAGCATATAAAAAATCAAGCATTTCAACATCTGGGATTTTCAACAGTATCCTAGTTTACCGGATATTTGATGGTAGTACTATCAACCATACAAATATAGCATACAACAATCTCAAGCATTAACACCATTGTTCCAATTTTACTCACAAGTCAACATAAAGCCCGGATTTTTCTTGAAGTCATGTAAAAAATAAAAAACGCTTCACTTATATTTGTGAATAAGCGATCATAGATCTGCTGCACATTCATGTGAAAATCTTACAAGGAAGTAATTTTAAAAATCCCTATTGAGTTTCAAATGTATAAATCACTTCCTAATTGAGTTTGAAACACACATCACTACCTATCTTAAATTCATTTAACACTTTACTCACTAAAATCCCCTTTCCATGCCTCCACGTCATCACCTCCATCAAACCACCACCTTCCCCATTTCAAAAAAATTCAAGCCAGCCTATTTCCATCTTGGTTTCTCCAACTTCTTCATTTCCACCATCTTCACCGCCTCGTCTCTCTTCATTATCCTCAGTCGAATCCTTAGCATCTTCTCCTCTCCATACTCGTCCTCTCCATCTCGTCATCTCCACCACCATACGATTCAAACCCTAGATCGAAATGGAAAGAGGAAGGCGAGCCAAAGAATTCACAGAGAATCCAGTTGATATATCATCTTTATCAACCCAGAGCAAAACTAAGAAAGGGTCGAGGCGAAGGAAGACTAAGGAGGGGTCAATTATCGAAGCACTATCTCCATCGACCCGAAGGAAGACCAAGGAGGGATCGACATTGAAGCTCCATCTCCATCGACCCAAATAAACCCAAACCTATAGCCATCTTCTTTGAAATCAAAGGTGAGACGACGACCCCCCGACCTCTAATGCAGATGCTTGGTGTTGCTATTCCACAAACAGATGGTGGATTTGAATAACATGATATCTAATATATACCTGAAGAAGTTGAAGATAACTCCTTTTTCCCATATTCTATATACTTCTAGGTTACTTGTGAGCTCATCTAGATTGAAAGCATTACTTGCTAAGTTTAGTGTAGATCCTTCTGCGATGGTCATTGGGTTGAATGAAACTTTTGTTCCATTGAAAAAGGAGAGTATTTCTATGATTGTGGGTTTACGAGGACTTGGTTTAAGGGTTAATTTGAAAGGAACATACGAGATTTCTACTCTGGGAATTCGCGTCTGCTGTTTATGATCACTTGATTGACTCCATTCCGAAGTTCAAAACGACGGAGAAGAAGTTGACAAAGAGAGGGAAAAAAGAAGGAGGTGCTGTGAAGTCGGCATACCTTGATGACTATGTGTTTGCTCTTTTGATACGTGTTCAATTACTCTGACTACGTTACTTTGCTTTTATGTTGATGTTTCTTTGTTGTTTAACTTGAAAAAATTTTATGCACTGATTTTGTTGTTAGGTTTGGACTTAGAGGGTACATTGTTGAACTCGTCTAAGCTTGTAAGGTTCCCATGGATATTTCGGTGGGAAGATAAGAAGCTCCATCCAATCCTGAGGCAACACTCCATCTTCTTGTCAATATAAAGGAGATGCAAATCGTGTATTTTATTGCATCTAATGATGAGATAGCTTTGTTATTGAATCATGCAATTCCAAATGATCATGAAATGGTTTGTATACTATAATTCCAAAAGGATCGATAGGGATGATAGCAAAACAGAGGTTGGGAGTACAAAGGATGATAAGAAGGATACGACTGTGAGTGATAAGGACGAGGAGAACGAGGAGAATGAAATGAATGACGAGAATGAGGCGAATAAGGAGACTGAAGATGAAGACAATAATGCTATGGCCATTGAAGGCTAGGACAACGATGATGAGAGAATAGTGGATATTGTGAAGAATAGAACAAAGAAAGGTCGCAAGAAACGAAAATCTTTCGATCGAGTCACACCGCTTAAGCGTTCAATGAACCCAAAGGTTGAGGAGTTATTTTGTGGAGAATTTCTTCTCAAAGATCAAAATGATTGATTGATGTTGCAAGGATTTGTTAAGGAAGTTGATAAGAGATAATAAATGAGTCTTATCTTCTTTTTTGTCTATTGTAGATCGATTGTTGCTTGGTTAATAGCTTAAATCTGAATTTCTTTACTTTGCTATTACTTTTTTTAGTGTCGTTGTTTGGTCACACCATGACGAAGGGGAATTGAGGGGTGAAGCAATCCTGCGCTTGTTGAAGGAGGTTGTTTCTGGAAACATCATCAATTCGTATTTGAGGATGTTTTGTGAAGAACGTGAATCCGCCTTTTGGTGTATAGAGCTTGTGGCATGTGGCTCAAAAAATGAAGAACTTGTTTATTTTGAATTCATTCCTCTACATTATTTGCTTCTATATCCCTCACTTTGCCCTTTTTTTTTTTTGTTTTCCCTAACAGGGTTATATAGCAAAGGTCATGTATGACCCGAGGAAGACGCCTAAAAAAAGCAATTTTGGATCATGTGTGACTGGATTAAAGGGTATATATAAGATCTAGATAGAAAGAGTCGGCAAGACCACATTCTTATTGTAAAGTCCCAGAAAATTACGATCAAATAAATATAAAAATTATGATCAAATAATAGTTCAAAAATTAATAAACGTGACGAAAATACAGGTTAATGAACAAAAGATTAGGGTTAATACAGGTTAATCCTATAAATGATGTCATATTAAAGATGTACATGCAAAATAGGAATGAATTCATGAGAGGTGAGGTTAAACTCCGAGTTTGTTAATCCTACTGAGT
>JAOVYX010021141.1:0-16149 GCA_035668315.1 Drosera spatulata | reverse complement strand
TTATTTATCTCATTTTTATAGCGCAACGAGGGAAAAGTGCTGGGCAATTTCCGCTGCACCACACACCGACTTTTCCCGACAGGTTACTATCGAGCGCAGGGAAGGAGGTTCTCATTAAGTCAGTTTTGCGGGCGATTCCGCTTTACTTGATGAGTTGTTTCCGTGTTCCGGATTCTATAGTCGATGATCTCCACCAAGTATGCAGTAGGTTTCTCTGGGGTACTTTGACTGCACGTCGCAGAATTCACTGGTTAAGATGGGACAAACTATGTGTTAGTAAAGAGAAAGGTGGATTAGGCCTAAGAGATTTTGGTTGTTTTAAGGATGCTCTCCTTGCCAAGCAAATTTGGAGGATCGTTACAAGGCCGGAATCACTTGTTGCAATGATCCTAAAGGCCAAATATTTTCCTAGGGACTCTATCATGTCAGCACAACTGGGAACAAATCCATCATATACCTGGCGAAGCTTATGGATGGTGAGACCTCCGATTGCTCAGGGCCTTTGCTAGCGAATTGGTTCTGGAAAGAAATGTTAGTGATTTTTACATATAAACAACTGAAATCATTGATATTTATAAAAAAAAACCAATCTAAATCGTCATATTTATAAAAAAAAACCACCCAAATCATGAGATATTTATAAAATAACGTTCGTTTTTTATTTCGTCTGTTAAAACTAATGATTCTTGGGTCAGGAATCTGCAGGATGTTAATCTAGTCGGCGATCCATGGATTCGCACTCTTCCTGGGTGCCGTCTTCTGTCAACCTTCGGAGAGCTTCCCTCGGATACTAAGGTTGCATATCCCATTGATCCAATAAGTAGACAGTGGAAATTGGATGTTTTAAACCAATTGTTCAGCCCAGACGTTGTGAACTACATCCTGCAGATTCCGATTGGGTCAGGAAACAGGGAAGATAGTCTCTTTTGGAAATTTAGAGCAAATGGTGTTTCAATGTAAAATCAGCTTACCAAAGGGCATTGTTTAAAATAATGAACACTAATTAGTTCAATCGTGCTTATGTGTTCTGCAATACGTCTTCAAAGGGCATTGTTTACCAAAGGGCATTGTTTAAAATAATGAACACCAAAGGATCGGCTTATGATTCTGCAATACGTCTTCAATCGTGCAATAAAATAACGAACATTAATTAGTTCAAAGTGATTACGAAGGAATTGTTTAATTTAAATTTATGTATTGTGTAACCCGTTATACTAAAATGAATTTATGTTTATTTTTTAGTGTTATTGATTGGTTTGATCTCATTTATTTAATTAATAATAAGTATTAAAATATGTGTTTTTTAAAAGATAATTTTTCTATTCAATATTAGGTTTGTATTTTGTATTCCCTTTATCCCATAAAAAATACAATATTTATCTAATTTGGATGTCTCAAAAAAATTATTATAGTTTCATATTTGAAAGTTTTTCCCATAAAACCATAAAAACCCATATTTTTTTATTTTATATCGTATCAATTCATTTCATCATTTTTTCTTCATCTTCTTTTTCTTTCTTACTTTTCTCCCTCACAAAGATAAACAAATATAAATATCATTATTTATAAAATTTAATATATATAAATTATCGTATCGATCGATTCATTGTATTTATTATGGAATAAAGTGAGTTGATTTTATTCGGGAGATCATGAATGAAGTAGGTCCCTGATCGTTTTTGTTTGAAATCAAGCACGTGTTGGTTTACTAAATGTGGGAGTTTCACGGTGAAAATGATGAGAAGCAGTTCCTTAACTTCAAGATATCTAATGGAGAAGCTTAAGCATCCTAGATACCAATAAATGACAATCTTGAACGCATGAGATGTGTTAGTTATATGAAGAGGATGATTTGTAGCAAATCGAACAAGAAGAGCAAGAATAAAGAATAAAGAAGAAGAAGAAGTTAGACAGAAACCTAAGATGTAATAAGTTCTAGCCTTCAAAAAAATCATTTTCTTTGAGCACTTCTAAACTATCAATTATATCCCGAAGGGTGATATATGTGTTTATGTCTTTTTTACTATTTTCTCCGTTTCAATTTATTCGTTGTCTGTAAAATTAAATGAAGTTTTAAAATATTTATCGTTTGAGATAATCAGGATAGAAATTAAAGATTTTTTTTTCAATTTTATCAATATATTTAATGTTTTTCATATTTTAACTCATTCAATGCAATTCTTAAACAACTTATCATTAATAAGGATAAAAATAATTTTTTTATGTCATTAAAATTTCTTAATATGTATATTTTGATATAAACGACAGATAAATTAAGACGAGGTGAATACTTGAGTAGTTGGATGGTATTCACAAGTGTCAGTTTAATTTCTTTGCATCCCAACTTGAAGTTCTTAGATTGGATCGACGGCTATGATCTTATGGAATAAATTCAATTATTCTGAAATTAGAAATCTTTTTTATTTTGAAATGTTTTGCTAATTGGGGATCGGATTGGGATGAGTCGATAAATATTTGTTTTTTCTTTTACTTGATTGGAGTTGAATCGATGTATGGATTTCCATACACATAAAAAACTTATGTGGAACACGAATAAAACCATGTGATTCGATTGCTAATTTGCTATGTCATGTGATGTATGTATGTATGATATTGTTATATAATGCATGTGATTTATATCAACTTCACTATGTATAATGTGTTGAGAAATCGAATCGTCGAAATTAAAATATATCGAGAAATATAATTTTTAATAAAAATATAATATTATAAATCCATATACTTTTAAAATCATATTTTAATTGTGCTTATCACTCACAAATCATAAGAAAAATACCTTGCATTTTAGATACTTAGTTTCTTGTCTTGTGTTTGATATGAAACTAGACAGTGTTTGATATGAAACTAGACAAGATTTGAGCCAATTTATAAGCTTATTCCTAAGCACACTTAGATAAACAGTGACCTCATAATACAACATATTGGGCTAATAAGAAGAGTAAGCAAATTAGTTTTGAAATATAGAAATATAAGATTCATTTCTAAATCAATTGACAATAAAAGAAGACATCCATGATCTATTTATATTACTGTAAATTTTATCCAAACTTCTCTAACACGTCCCCCTCATGCAAATGTCTTTTTTGAATTTGAAACGTAGACTGATAATCGGATGACGTGGAGCACGTGTGGTAGTAAGTCCAATACGTATGGGCCTGACTCTGATATCATATAAAAACATGAGGTTTACTTCAAAAACCAATTGACAATAGGATAAGAGACTCACGATCTATTTATATTGTTGTAAACTTTACTCAAATTTTGATATACATTTAATATCTATAACATAAAAAATCAAAGAATAAAAATGAGAGTCTTGAGTTGTATTGTTCATCATATGTACCTATAACTAATTGTGCTCGAATATTTTGCAGGATGCTTATACTAATAGGATAGTAGCAACTGTCATAATTGTATCCGGCCAAGCCCACGGCCTGTTGATATGAGGTTGCTCTTGCACTGAAGTACACATGTGAACTTTGTGTTGGGTCATGCACTCATGATTAATTCTCAGGTGCTTCACAGGCGTCTGCTAACTCTACGAAATCATCGAAGTTCTTTTTTTCACCGATCATGCCTTTGCCATCAATACACATGAAAAGTCACCGGCATCGGATGTTTTTTCCAATATGAAATGATAGTGAACTTCTACATTTTTAGTCTCCTAATAAGAAATATCGGATTTTTCGTCATCCGTATTATTAATTGAATATCACAATAGAGATGAACTATGTAATCAATAAATTGTAGAAGATTTTTTATCAGCTATATCAGGCACGTGTACTCCTGAGCTATTACAATTGCTGCATGATATTCTGTTTCTATACTTGACAAAGATACGGTTGGTTGTCTCTTACAGCCCCAAGAGATAACCCATGTGCTAAGATTGAACAAATAGACAGTAGTTGACCGACGACTGCCGTTATCTTCAACATAATCAGCATCACATAGCGCAGTCAATTGCAAAATGATTTTCTTTGTTGTAAAGAATGCCAAAGTCAACAATTCCTTTGACATATCTCAAAATTCGTTGTACTGCTTTCAAGTGTGACTTCTTAAGATTCTGCATGAACCTGCTATCTACACTGACTACATAGGAAATATCAGGCCTTGATAAAGTGAGGTAGATCATGCTCCCCACTATCTGTCTGTACATAGTTCCATCTTCGAGATCTTTACCTTCTGTTGAGCACAGCATTGCATTTATCTCCACTGATGTTGAAATAGATTTGCAGTCAAACATTCCGCACTTCAACAGAAGATCTTTGGCATATACTTCTCCTGACACAAGAATATGTCTTTCTTGGTTCGGTCTACTTCAAGACCTAAAAGGTGCTTTAGCTCTCGAACCTCTTTGTTTGAAATCGAACCGACAGATTTCTTCTCGTCTTCTGATCTCCTCTTCATAGTCTCCAGTGATGATTAGATCATCCACGTAGATAAGAACTGAGTAGCCGTTCTGGATAAGAAACTCAACTATCTTGTCAAACCATGCTCTCGGTGCTTGCTCTAAGTTATAGAGTGCTTTTTTCACCTTGCACATATGAGAAGGGTAAGTATTGCTTTCAAGTCCCTTCGCCTGCTTCATATAAATCTCACGATCAAACTCTCCGCATAAGAAAACATGCTTGACATCCAGCTGTCACAACTTTCACGACTTGCTATCGACAAGTGATAAGAGAACTCGAATAGTTATAATCTTGGCCACTGAACTAAATATCTCATCATAATCCACACCATACTTCTGTGAGAATCCACGATCAACAAGTCCAGTTTTGTGTCTTTCGATCAAACCATCAGATTTGGTTTTGACCTTATAAACCCACTTGCAAGAGATAGGTTGTGCTGATTTCAACTTTGAAACTAAATTTGAAGTCTGATTTTGATTTAGTGCATCGATCTCTTTCTGCATGGCTTATCTCCATTCATTGCCTCAAGCTGCCTCCTTATAGGAACCGACTCTTGTGGTTTGTCGTCTTCAATCAAAGCTACATTAGCATATTTAGGATTTGTACCTTTCAATTGAACCATCAGATTTGGTTTTGACCTTATAAACCCACTTGCAAGAGATAGGTTATGCTGACTTCGACTTTGAAACTAAATCTTAAGTCTGATTTTGATTTAGTGCATCGATCTCTTACTGCATGGCTTATCTTCATTTATTGCCTCGAGCTGCCTCCTCATAGAACCAACTCTTATGCCTTGTCGTTTTCAATAAAAGCTACATTAGCATATTTAGGATTTGACTTCCACTCTCTGGTAGGGTAGCGATGCTTTTGTTGACTTTGTGTCTACTTCACTTCTTGTACAACTTCTTCTTCTTTTTCAGTTGGGTAGGTCGATCCTCCTCTTTGATCTTGTATATCCCGCTTTGCAAGAGATTGATTTCTTTGTTTGAAGACTTAGGAGATGACTCTCCTTAGGTTCTTGAAGAGTTTCCGATTGAATAGTAGCTTCTTTCCCCTTGTCTATCTTTTCCTACAGCATCTCTTCAATCACTTTTGAATCTAGCAAAGTGACTGACTACGGTCCCCATCAAGATGATGATTCATCGAAAGCCATATTTCTTGATGGATATCATCTACCCGTGTTGGGATTAACACATTTTCATCACTTTCGTTGTTCATCGTATTTGACAAAGATACATCGCACTGTCTTCTTGTCGAATTTGCTCCGAAGGTGGTTAGGGACAAACACATAGCACACACATCCGAAAACTCGAAAGTGGCTCACCTTTGACTTTATCTTCCAAAGGTTCTCAAATGGTGTCATAAACCCAAGCCTTACTTGTGGTAATCTATTAATGACATATGCCCCTGTCTTCACGCATTCTGCTAAAAAACGTGATGGCACGTTCTTGGTATGTAGCATATTTTTGCAGGTCTCAACTAGATGACGATTCTTTCTTTTCGCAATGTCATTTTGGTGAGGAGTGTCTGAACAAGTCAACTGTCTACGGATATTGTTTTATCGTAAAAACGTCTTGAACTTGTTTGAAGTGTACTCGCCTTCATTGTCCCTTGTCATTACAACGATGGCACATCATAGTTCCCAGCTCCTTCTCCACGTGTTCTTTCAAAGTCTTAAACACTGATGTTGCTTCAGATTTTTTCTTCATGAGGTATACCCATACGTACTTGAGTAGTCATCGATAAAGAATCATATACCTTATATCGATGATCAATGGTTGTTTCATTGGACCGAAAATATCCGAGTAAACAAGCTCTAATGGAAAATTCTTATTGAATTGCGACTTTTTGAATGATAATTGGTGCGCTTTGCCATATTGATAACGAGTACAAACAGTATCTTCACGAATTTTCGGCTGCGGGAGACCCTTGAAAGTCCTATCCACGTAAAGCCTCTTAGACTGATATGACATAGACAGACTCCATTCGTCTTCTTTCCATGACAAGTATATTCCCATCGTGGGTACGATTTGACTTTGATTTTGATAGGTCTGAACATCATATGGTAGCCATATGTTGTTAGTTGTGAAACTAATAACAAATTTTTTGCCATACGAGATACATGAAAAACATTATCTAATAGTACCTCTTTGTCGCTATACCGAGGGACAATCGTCGTATTGCCAACATGAGTTATTGGCACCTTCGAATTATTGACGATGATAACCACTCGCTTTTCCTTGTACTCGAAAACGTCATGGAGCTTCTATTACTTCCCGTCATGTGATTAGAACAATCAAAGTCTAAAATCCAGTCATGGTTGTAATTAATCACCTTGTCATTGTTGACAGTCACAAGTGTCAACTTTTATTCTTGCTCTGTAATACAAGAAGCTGCGAGCTCTTGTTCTTCTATCGTCACGGATACTAGAAAATCTCATTCTTCTTCAATATTACCTTTGTTCTAATAGAAGAGGCAAAGTTACCTTTTTTCAAACTTCCTCCAACAATCGCGAGTAAAATGTCCCTTTCTTTCGCAATTGTACTATTCTTCATTTCGATATCGTTTTTGTCCATCACATTGAGCTCTCCTTTCATTAAATCTTCTCTTAGATTGAGGATTTCTCCAAGATTGCTTCTTCTGTCAGCCTCCTTGCTGACGAGGTTGCACTTCTTGCATCTGTTGAGCGTTCTGGTTGGATTTCTTCTCTGGACCTCTCTATGATACACTAAGTGCTATAGTTGTTGTTATTTAGCTTCTCGACATTGTTAACCGAGCTGCTAATCTATGTCATTATGACTTCGTTAAATAATTTTGCATCGCAATAAAAAAATATTTTTTTACGATAACAGTAATATTTTATAATTCCGTATAGTTACAGTAAAAAATTATTTTCTACTAGTAACTGTATGTATTTTAGTCTGTCTAGATATCTGTGTCTGTCCAGATATTTGTGCCTTGCTGACCA
Organism: Drosera spatulata; assembly: GCA_035668315.1. Taxonomy (NCBI): domain Eukaryota; kingdom Viridiplantae; phylum Streptophyta; class Magnoliopsida; order Caryophyllales; family Droseraceae; genus Drosera; species Drosera spatulata. The sequence goes on along the minus strand of JAOVYX010021141.1, from coordinate 8,751 downwards.
TAAGGAAATTAAATAATTCGACGGGGAGTTTAAATGCTTCACCATTGCGTATAGGACTTAAAACGTCAAAAATGACTTCACTATCGTTGATGGACTGGTCATTCTCTCTTATTTATCTAATTTCATCTAGAGACTTTAAGTCCCACCGTCAAACTAAGAATTTGTGAGTTTTTTTGATAAATAGATCGGTAAAACTAATTTATCGAGTCTAATAAGAATAATATTTCACCAACTGCACATCCGACGTGGCTCTGATATCACGTGTTGAGAAATCGAGAAATATAATTTATAATAAGAATAGAATATTCTTATTCGTACACTTATAAAACAAACATACTTTAATTATGCTTAGTACTCACAAATCACACCACACTTTTATTTGGAACAATCTAAGAACCTTATAAGAATTTCTTACACTTTAGCTACTTAGCTTCTTGTCTTGTGTTTGATATGAAACTAGACAACATATTGAACCTATTTATAGACTTATTCCTAAACACACTTAGGTAAACAATGACCTTATAATACAACACATTGGGCTAACAAGGAAGAGTAACCAAATAGGCTTTGAAGAACCAAATAGTAGAAATGAGAGTGAGTTATGTTGGTGAACATAATGTACCAGACCTAATTGTGCTCGAATATTTTGCGGGATGCTTGCTCTACATTGGATAGTAGCAAGAAAATTGCATAATTGTATCCGGCCAAGTCCACAGGCGTCTGCTAACTCTTCGAAATCATCGAAATTCTTTTTGTCGGCGATCATGCCTTTGCTATCAATACACATGAGAAGTCACCGGCATCGGATGCTGTTTTCCTGCTTGGCTCCATGTGTGGTTCTAATGATCCCAGCGAGATAGGGTTGTGTTGAGTTGTGTTTTTCATGGTCTAGTGATTACAATGTTTGCTGGGTTTCCATTACTTCTGGTGGGGGATGGGTTGAGGTATATTGTGCACTTCATGTTAAGCCATTTAGATGTATACCAGGTATTATTGGGGTTGTGGGGTTTTGTCACTTTTTCTACCTGTATGATTCTTTGAATGGACGAAGACCGATACAACTTGATCAATTCTTGGAATAGATTGCTTCGTCCATGTAAGTCCTTGACAACAGAGTTTGAAAGGTTGATTAAACGTTTGAGTCCTTGAACCCTTAGTGATTAACCCATTGAACAAAGCTAGTAATGAATGAATCAAGGTGGAAAGCCTTTTTGGGAGGCGTAAGATGAACATAAAGATCTGAATTAGATGAATGAATTGGCAAATGTTAACCCAATGAGCTTCGCCGCTTATCCAATACTTCCCACCGCTGGTTGGATAAAAATCATCACTTGTTTTAGAGTGTTGGACTCCCAAGGATCATGCACACTACCATGAACCCCATTACACTCCAGCGCACCCCGCAACGCAGCCGAATGGTCCCATGGACACTAATATCTATTAGGGATATTTTTTTTTTTTTGATAATTCAAAATACATTAATCAGAACCCATTAGATATAAAATCTCAAAATACAGACTAATGATGGGACTCACATAAAGAAACAAACAAAGAGATATACAAAACATCATGATCAACACAAAACACATTGATCAACACAAAACAACATTAAGGGATCCTAAGCTCCCCTTATCATACAATCTTCTTAAGCCCGACCTTACCTACCCTTTGGTGAGGCTGAAGATATATTGGATTTTTTCACGTGGGGATGTAATATTGAGGGGATAATTAGGAATTTGTTCCTGTGATATCATCCTCGTGATTTTACGTCGTCTTTCCTTGTTTTACTATGAATATAGCTGGTTGACTAGCTGGCCACACTGGTGATATCGACCTTGCATTAAGTTAAGCATTGGCATTTTTTTCATACTTGGTACTGTGTCTTGGATTGATTGAAGTGAAACCGATTTTGCTCATTTGCACCTTATTGTGTTGCGTGCGCCGTCTTCGCAGAAATTTTAATAACCTTCTGTGGAGATATCTTTTCAAATCTACAGCAACAGTATTAGGCCAAAGTCATGCCCCCAAAACTTCAATAGTTTTTTCCTGCAATCCTAGACGTTGATCTCACAACTCACAAATGACCAATTAACTTATCATGATCTCAAGGAAAGTACAACAGTACTAGAAGAAAACAAAAAAGTAAAAAAAAAACCAAATGTGCAATTGATAAGTTATAAAACAAGCTCAACGATAATTATTGTCCCCTTTCTAGTTATCCTTCCCTAGAGATAGAGCCCCTTATCCACGAGTCAAGTATTGCTTAGGACAACATTCTACAGCCATCGCTACCATCAGGTGCGTATTTCATATCAGCCCCCCAGCTACGAGCACTCACACGTCCCCGTTAACCTACATTTTGAAGTTAAATCCAAGAACAAACCCAATGCCACGCCCACACATTTATATATGTCGCAGAAGAAGCCATTAACTAGTTCTTTTTATTCGATTGTTTGCACCTTATTGTGTTGCGTGCATGAGCAAATGAACCCAAATGGCGTTATTAATAAGAGAAAAAGTTCTGTCATCCCAGTGTGATAATTAACTTATTTATTATCCTAATTTAATAATTTTATTATCAAAAAATCCAAAAAAATTAAAAAAAAAAAAACGCAAGAATTATTTGTTATTGAAATGATTCTGACGTTTTACACCAATGCAACATTCTCCACTTACTATGTTATCCTGCACACACTAACTTCACTCAATCACTCCAATGTTCCCAACATCCATTCCACAATTCAAAAACCCCATCCTTCCTCTCATCCACCATCAATTTCATCACAGGAATGAACACCAAAACAGAGAGAACATCATTGAATCCCTCTAGCTCCTCTGAAACAATAAATTCACCTCATCCACCTTTTCTCTCAAACATCTCATCAAACACCTCTCTTTGCAATGAAGAAGGATTACCCTTCCTCCTCCGCACAAAACAAAGCTCCAAGATCAGCACCATGGCAATGGCCAGCTTATGCCCATCTCAAAACCCTTTCTTTCAGAGCCACCACAGAACCCGTCATTGATACTACTGAAATGAGCAATGAAACTTTCTTCATAAACACTACCCAAGACTCATCAGTTGCCTCCTCGACGAGGTCCGAGGAGTCGGGGTCAGACTACTTAGATACGATAATTATTCATGGGTTGAGATCAGACAGGCTCTTCTTCGAGCCCGGGAAGTCGAATTCTATCCTCGAAGACGCCACAACATCTAGTGTGATCAAGAAAAGAAGTGATGAGGGTTATTGTTGTGGATTGGACTTGGATCCGAATAAGCAGAGTGTGTTCTTGACATTGGATTCGAAAAACCCGGTTCTCGATTTCAGGATTTCGATGGAGGAGATGATAAGGACACATGATTTGAACGACTGGGATAGCATTGAAGAGCTTCTTGTTTGGTTCTTGATGGTGAATGAAAAGGAAAACTATGGGTACATTGTCGACGCGTTCGTCGATTTATTGGTTCCTCAATCTACTGAATCGGAGAGAACGGAGACGACAACACCAATGAGAGCGGCTTCGAGTTCTTCTTCTTCGTCCTCCGCGTTGTTGTGTACTTGTTCTCCTTCTTCTCCTCTTTCGTTGCCTTCTTCTTCATTGACCACTCCTTGTTTGTCCTCGTTGGATGAGGTCGATAAGGAGGAGGATGAAAATGGTGAAGAATCTAGTCATCTTGCTTCCTAGTTTTGCTTAGATGATCGAGGAATGGAATCCCAATAGTATGAGTCTGTAGTTGCCCATGTCGTTTTTCGGGTATTGGTGCTAACTAATCTCCAATCCAAATGTCATCGTATTTTGATTACTGCTCTTTTCATAGCTGCTTGACTGCTTCAAGCTTTAAACTGTCATTAAATATGTCTCTGGTCACAATGATCGAATTCTTATTTTACAACTTGGATATGCATAGCCGATGAAACAGATGAGTTTTATTCGCGGTTTGATGTGAATGGAGCATTCGTTTGCTCGATGTTATGAAAGGTTGGTTAGTTATCGGGGAATTTGAACCGTGGGAACCATAAGACGTAATAGTAACTCCTATACAATTGTACTCTATTCATTGTAACCTATTAATATTGTATTTTTAATGATATAATAGACCTAATATATGGATGTATTTATGGACCTATTAAAACAGAAGATAAGATAAACGCGGAGAATATCTCGCATGAAATCCGTATGGCCCGTATCAGGCCGTGTTTTGAGCTTCTGATCTCCATTCCTCGTATGGTTGTGTCTCGTCCCGCACGGCCATGTCTCCTCTTTATGACAAACTTCAACAATCTTCATTTTTATCAGAAGAGCTGCAAAACATCGATTCGAGCCTCCCAAAACACACAAAGCACCTAAACTTAAATAGTCATCTTCGTATCCCTTCTAAGCACGACCTTGCATCTCGTTTTTTGTGATAGGGACGCTCCATCATATTCTTTTTTATTGAGAATTTGAGACTTTAAAGACGAGGCTCATCATATTTGCTTCCACCTCGGCACCCATCTGTACCGACCAATCCTCTCCGATGATGATCTATCATCCTTTGTTCTCTTTGTTATCCGCTGGTCTTTGGCATCTATACATCCGTTCATGTCTCTACTCTGACAGACATGAAAAGAACATCCTGAATCAACAAATCAATCATAATCGATATATTTTTCTGTCATAGAATCTTTCCGTGGATCCGATGAATTTGAGATAATGTAGAGCTCTCTATCCTCGTCGTGGTTCCCTTCTGCCATATTGGTAGAACTCAACCTTCTCTCCTTATTCTTGTTCTCCGAACACTCCATCGCGTAGTGCCCATCTTATGGCACTTATAGTACTCCATCTGAGTCTTACCTTCGTCCTCCTCTTGGAGTTCGACCTTACTATTAAGCCTTCTCCTTCGTTGACCGAAATTGGATTCAAGTTGCTTATATCAAGAAGTGCAGAAATCACATCCTCAACGTTCAAATTGTCTCTTCCGACAAATAAGGTGGTATTGAGCATAGAATATGCGATAGGAAGCAACTTCAATAAGATCAACGCTTGATCTTCCGGATCTACCTTCACTTTTAAACTGATCAAGTGAGTAATCAACCTGTTGAACTCAGACACATGATCGTTTAAATCCGTCCCTTTCTTCATCTTGAGATCGTATAGATCTTTTTTTTAATGACAGACGATTTAACTATGACTTCGACATGTAGATTTTCTCCAGTTTCTTTCACAACGCTTTAGGAGAAGTTTTCGTTAAAATCTGATATTTCATGTTTGGCAAGAGACTCAAGCGAATGATAGCTATCGTTTTCTTCTCCATCTCCTTCCAATCTTACGTCTTCTTCATGTCAATGGGTTTTTCACCTTTAAGTGTCTTCGATAATCCCTGCTGGAGTAAGATATCCTTGATCGTACTCTACGAGATATCGTCTTCTCATCGAACAACTCGATTTTGAACTTCATTGTAATCATCATCTTCTCATCCGCGCAACACACCAACTCCAAATGCTTCAATCTTTATCAAAGATTCGACTTTTATTTGCAAAGATCCAATCTTTCTCCCAAAGGCTTGAACTTTTCTTTGCGTGATGCAATCTGAAGTTCTGATACCACTTGTTATGAATCTAATCCGAGAATCGATGAATGCGAATAACATAATCAAACATGAATAAGAAAATGGAGAAAAATCCGATCATCGAGAGAAAAAATCCCACAAAAAATAATTCACTAATCGAATCATACGATTACAATGATCGTTTCTTTTAACTCATCTAATCTCACCTTATATTTCGCTCAAACTTTAGAAAAAGATTCTCACAATCTCTATGGCAGTCTTATAAAATTTCTCACTTTCGTACATAATTGATGAATACATGAGTATATTTATAAACCTATTAAAATAGAAGATAATTAAAGATAAACGCGCGTTGGTCTGTTTCCAATTGGGATCGGCATTGGTCTTCTGAGATATGGGATTGGTTGATTTGATTGTCTTGTTCTCGGCGTTGGTGCCACCGGGGGTTCTGATGGGATATGCGGATTTCTTCGACAAAGTGAGTTGTTCGATTTGGTTGAATTGGATGCTTTGTTGGAGGTGGAGTTGAGCTTCTTGATCTTGCTGAGCCCAATCGTCGTCTCCGCCTTGCTGGTCGCCAAATCTTCCTCGCCGGATACAGATTTGATTGACTCGGTTTTGTTCTTGGTGGACAAATCAGTGATGGGTTTCAGTAACTTGGTCATGTTCTTTACAGTGGATGAAAAGGAGGAAGAGAAAGGAGATGGAGAGGAAAGAGATGAAGAGGTTAAAGGGGTAGTTTTGACCTTTTTTTTTGGATCAAACGGAGTCATAACGGCTGAAATTTATTAAGTTTAAGATATTGATGCATAAATTATTTTTGATATTAAAATATAATTTTTCCCAATATATATCCTGACAAATAGAAAACACTCGTTTAAGAGAAAACCTAACACAAAAAGGGACCGTTAGTTGCAAAACAACCGTACTTGATACTTTTCCTAAGATTGATACTTGAAAACTATAGATTATTTAAGGGAACTTTGTGATGAGTTTCTCATTTGGGTTTGACCTACTTTGGCTTGGGCTTTGTACTAATTGTTGCGTTTGGTGCGGTAGTTTGATATGGTAGATGTGCACATCGTCATATCAAATGGGACTTGTAAAGACAAAATAGGGTAAAACAAAACAAGAAAGGATATGCATAACACAGAGATTATTTTTTTTACGTCTCCATAAAGTATTGAATCCTGATTAGTGAAATACATAGTTGTGAAACACTATATTAGATTGAGTTACGTTTTATTGAGTAAATATATACGTTCCTCTATCAAGCTACGTGGTACCACGGTAGAACTTCCGACCTCAATGGCTGTAAAGTGCAGGAAAAACAATTTCGTTGCAATTTTTTATTCGTGTTAACCTTAGAACAGTTGATCAATTGTTGAAATTAGGCCGCGTGTCAAGTTGTATCAGACTTGGGCGTTCCGATGGCATGATCAGAGCCATTGATTTTAAATTGGAGTGTCAATATCTCAAGATATCTACAATTCCAGTCATTGGTATCCGTTGGACATATAAAACTCTTCATTTAACGCCAATTATTAAATATATTTGTTAAAAACTGAGTGATATCTAATACAATATATTCTACTATAATATTATTAAATAAAAATTTAATAAGAATTTTGAAATACGATGTTAAATAGATTTTCAAATTACTGAAAACACATCTAATCTCCACAACAAAATCAAGACGTCAATATCAACATGATTAATAAAAATAAAACACAGCCCGAGATAAAGATTTAGATGTATGACACATGAAATATTTTCGTTTTATATTTTACATTTTTTTTTGTTTCGTTTTGTTTTATAGCGATAATATGATCGTTGTCATGTACATTTTTTTTCACAAATTTGTTTTAATTGCAATGCTATGAGACATTCATAACCTAAGATCTCACTACCATGTCGTTTAAATGTAAAAAAGAGTTAAAATAAATTAAATATAACGGAATTTCCCAAAATCTACAAAAGAATAAAAGAAATTTTCAAAGGATACTGTAACGCCCCGAGCTCCGCGTCATACGACACGTGATGTTATGTCGTCACAAACCTGATTCATGGAAAGGTTAATCAAACCAAACGGGTTTAGAGTATTACACTTGAAAAATTTTGAGAATTTAAAATATATATATATATATATATATACAGTACATATATAAATAATACGCAAATAATAAGATGTTAAATATGAACACTATAGAGAGAGTTAAAGGTATATAACATTACGAATTTAAAATAGTCGCGTTTGAAGGTTACAGAATAAAGCCAAGAAATATTTGATTGTTAAATCAAATATAATGATGAAATATTTGGGATAATTAAATGATCGTTACGATGATAAATATTACAAATGAATAATGTTATAACGTTATAACGTTAGAAACGTTGCGTGTTAGGACTAGTGATTTTTATCTCATAAATAATTGATTATTACATGAGACGTGATATTATTATTTATGGGATAATTATATTGACACAGATGAATTATTGGTAAATTAATATTACGAAATATAGGTAAATTATAGACTGAATGAGACACATTAAGGGAAGAAATGAAATATTTGCAAATGTTGCACATCCTCCCATGACAGCTGCTTGCTCTTCTTCACCTCACCATCATCACAGCCTCACCTCGTCTCCATCAGATCATCTCATTCTCTTCATCATCATATCACAGTCAAAGCCGCCATCGCTTGACCATCATCGTCACATCGCAGCCACCATCATCTCCATCAGCCGCCGCAGCCACCATCACTATCCACCAACTCCAAACACCACGTAGCCACCACCATATCATCACTTCAAACACAACCGTCGTCGCCATCATTCCATCACCCCAGTCACCACCTTCACGTCGCCAGCACCTTCACGATATCACAGCCACCACAATCCACACCACGTCACCACCATCTCAACCGCCATCGTCGTCTTTATTCTTCATCGAACCGAAACCGCCATCGCTGGTGTAACGTCCCCGACTTTCCGCGCCGGAAGACAAGTGAACGTTATGCCGTCACGGACCCGGTCAGTGACAAGGTTAAACAAACCGAATGCGTTTTAGGGTACAGAAGTCAAGGAACTATAAACAGTAACCGAATACCTATTTAGTTACAACATTTAAGCGGAAGCTGTGCAGATCGTTTATTACATTTAAACGATATAGACATCTGATCTGCCATAATATCCAAAAT
>JAOVYX010021140.1:0-16150 GCA_035668315.1 Drosera spatulata | reverse complement strand
CCCTCCCTTCTCCCTTCCCCTCCCCCTCCTAGGCTTATCTTAGCAGTTTAAGACTTCAAATTGGTATCAAAGCCTATCTTTTTAGGCTTAATACCTGTGAAGATAGAGGATTATTTGATTGACTGCATTTGTCTATGATTTCTTTGGCAAAGAAGTTACTAACGCTTTTGTGAGAATATTTAACCTAGGTACTCCATTAGCCTTTCACTATGAACGGCTGATAAATTCAGCCACTGAAAAAAAAGGATAAGAATGCACATGGATGCCATAGACAAAAGAATCTTTAGAACCATTATACAAGGCCCATTCGTTCCAATGATAACAGATCCTAAGGATGACAAGAAGCTTATTCCCAAGGAGGAAAAGGATTTCACTGAGAGAGACTAGGTGTTTGTTTCTATTGACAACAAAGCTATGAATATTCTCTACCAGTCTTTAGAGTCATTTTTCGAAACTGTAATCCATTGCAAAACAGCTCAGGAATTCTGGAATGCACTAGTAGTTTAAATGGATGGAATTTCTGAGATCAGAGAGAACAAAAAAAATATGTTGATCCAACAATAAGAAAGAGTTCAGATGAAGGAGGGTGAAAATCTCACTGACTTCTACGAGAGATTCAACGTATCGATTAATGAACTCAATGATCTAGACCATCCTATTGAATAGAAGGTGTTGAACCTAAAGTTCATGAGATGTCTCGCTCCAAAGTGTGATGCAAAGACAACAGCCATTAGGGAGTCAAGGAATCTCAACACCACCACTTTGCCAACCCTTTTTGGAGTACTATACACCTATCAATTGGAGATATTACAGAGGAGAGAGGAAGCAGGAGAAAAGAAAAGGAATCTTGCTCTAATCGTAGCAGGGCCCAAAAAGAAGGACACAATAGCAGAGTTCAGCTCATCAGAATCAAAAGAGGAAAACTCAGATGAGGATATGGCTCTGTTGGCAAGAAAGTTCAAAAGGTTCCTTCAAAACAAGAAAATGAGAAGTTTTAGGAATAAACAACAGTCAAAGGAAAAAGGAAAGGAGGAGGACTCAGCCTGCTTAAACTATGACAAACTAGGACACTTTGCTGCTGACTTTAGAAAGCCGCCAAAAGATGAGTATAGGAGAAAGAAAGTTTCAAAAAAGAAAGAATATCAAAAGTAGCAGAACGCCTTGGCAGCAAAGACATGGAGTGACTCTAAGGAAGAAACCGAAACTGCATCAACCATGGAAGCTTAACTGTATCTTATAACAAGAGTAAGGATGCAAGGGAAGCCAGAGAGACGATCGATATGGCATTTGGATTTCATAACCCTGATCTGTCAATAGAAGATCTTAGGGATGCACTTGCAGAGATATCTGCTGATTACATGCATCTAAAAGGGATGTTCAAAAACCTTTCAGAAGAGTGAAGCGGTGCTTCAAAAACCTTTCAGAAGAGTGGAGCGGTGCTGATAGAATCTATGAACTAGAAGAGTCAGCTGCTGACTTTGCTAGTTTTATAGGCAAAAATATCATTATTGTCCAAGAGAATCAAGCTCTTAAGGACAGAATAGAACTCCTTGAAAATGTAAAGGCATCTCTTCAGTCAAAAGTAGATACCCGCAATGGTAAGACAGAAGAGTTAAAACGAATTTATCTCACACATGCTAAAAAAGGAAGAGCTGGACTTGGTCCGACCAAAACTTCATCAAAAGCTTTGTTTCTTCCTTCTCAATTTCGTCGGCTGATTCCAAATAGCTTTCTATTTTGACAAGAAATTCCGCATGTTCTTTCACCAATTTATTTGAATGGAACTAGATACGACGGGCCACCCGTAAGTCCTCCTTATCTAACTCATCTAAATAGATAGGCTTCTCGAAAGAAAACGGGTTGTCTTTATCTTTAAGAGGCCCATTTTACAGCTCACATGGTGAAAGTGACAAGCCTTCAAAGGCTGATTCAAGAGAATCCTCTAAGAAGACCAAATCTACCCAAACCAAGAAAAGAAATAATGTCAAACCCAATCCAACTGTCAAAAGACAGCAAGGTAAATTTCCCTACTCTGCTAATGTTTATCACTCTCAGAAGAGTGTTAATAGACAACAGAGTCAATACTCTACTGTCGTCAGAAGAGAATATTGGAGGCCAACCTTTTACAGGGAGTATCCAGGGGTTCCACCATGGAATCCTTACTGGATGTCATATTACACCACTATGAGAGTAGAATGCTAGAAGTGTAGAAAGTTCGGTCATATGTCTTATGATTGCTGGAACAAACCTAAAAGGACAACTTGGGTTTGGGTTCCAAAGAAAACCTGACCAAAGAACCCATAAAAGAGGCCAATATGCAGAACGATCTATCTTGCAGGAGCTTCAAGAATAAATTTGGTACCTGGATAGTGGATGCTCACAGCACATGACTAGAAATAAAGCTCTCTTGATAGATTACAAAAGGATATATGGTCCCTTTGTCATCTTTGGAGACAGCAGAGCAGAAAAGACCAAAGGTTATGGAACTTTAGGTATCGGTTCTCTAATCTTTACGCATGTAGCCTATGTTAATAGGCTTGAACACAATCTTTTATTCATAAGCCAATTATGTGACAAAGGATTCTGTGTATCCTTCACCAAGGACACTTGTAAGGTGAAGGACAGAGACAATGATGAAATCAAATCGGTAGGTAAAAGGAAAGGAGATATGCATGTGGTTGACTTCACCAGTTTAGCCTCACAAGAAATAACTTGTTTTTACATAAATGATCCAAATAATGTGAACTGCCTGTGGCATAGAAGATTGGCATACCTCAACTTTGAGACTATGAATGATTTATGCTCTAGGAACTTGGTCAAAGGTTTGCCAGAGATCAAGTTCTCCAAGGATAGGCTATTAGAACCATGTAAGCATGGTAAGCAAACTAAGGCAAATCTCAAAGTTTTAGGTGCAGCCAAAATTACAAGGCCATTAGAACTTCTACATATGGATCTGTTTGCATGGGCCTATGTCAACTGAGAGTATTTGAAAGAGAAAATATACACTTCATATCATTGAAGATTTCATAAGGTACACTTGGGTGTTATTTTTTAACAACAAAAGGGATACTTACCCAACTATTTCAGAAAAGTGCAAAATGAAAAGGGACTGCAAGTTGTGGCCATTTGAAGTGACCATGGAATAACATTTGATCAATTTGATATGGATCAATACTATGATGATCATGACATAACACACAACTTTTCAACCCCTAGAACACTACAGCAAAATGGAGTAGCACAGAGAAAAACAAAACTCTAATTGAGGCTGTAAGAACTATAAGGTCAGATATAAATCTGACCTTACGATACTGGACTGAGGTTGTAAATACTGCATGCTATGTGAAAAATACATGTCTCATACATAAAGTGCATAAAAAGACTCATTATGAACTATGGAAAGGTCGGATACCTAACATAGGATACTTTCATGTGTTTGGATACAAGTGTTTTATTCATAACAATGACAAAAGGTATCTAGCCAAGTTTGAGACAAAAGCTAATGAATGAATATTCTTGTGATACTCTACTGGAAGTAAGACCTAGAGAGTCTTAAGGTAAAGATTTGATATTCTAGAAGAAACTATACACGTGACTTGATGAGAACTACTCAATACCTAGGGATGCTAACATTTTTTATGAGAAACTTGTGTATTACCCTAGTAATGGTGATAACAGGAAATCTCTTGAGGACAATGATCATACACCACAAGAAGAAAATACAGCAGAGTCTGAATTAGCAAAACAACAAGAAAAAGAAAATCATGAGGATATTAGGATTGATTTACAAGATACAAATCTTGCTGATGCTGAAAAAAGGAAACATCAATGGCCTAAGGATCATCCAACACAAAATATTATTGCAAATGTAGATGAACCAGTGAAGACAAGAAGGAAAACAGCTCTGGAATGTCTTTCTGCCTCTTTTCTCTCAGAGATGGAGCCAAAGAGACCTAACGACGCACTAAGATTGGTGCGAAGCCAGCCAAGGGTGTAATTATGACGTTTTTCACGTTCGTCGCAAAACGTGCCAATTTTCTTTTACCCCGCTATAAATACTAATATAGATATGGAAACAGGGGTCGATCCCACAGGAAACAAAGAATGTCGACCTAAATTCAACTTGGAGTAATTTCTATCCCAAGGAAGGGGTAAGATTAAAGATAGAATTTTGGGGGGAGGGGGGGGGGGGTGTGTAAACTGTTTAAAAGGATAACTTAAAACTAAACTAACTAGATCAAACAGAAGCTAAGATAGAGCTAAGATATAGAGCAGTTTCCTTAAGTTGGGAGAAATGTAGGGACGATGGTTGAATTCCTTTTGAGTCACTTAGATCAATCATGGTTGTTTCTGAATTTTAGATATAATGATTAATATGGAATAGCTGTAATGAATTTTTGCATAACTCACTACATTCCATAGCATCTAACTTCCAATTAGCTCTGATAGTCAAACTAACTCAATAAATTAAAACCATTTCAATTAGCTCAAATACAATTTCATCAAAAGAGTTGATTCAAAACATGGAAAAATCATTCATAACATGAATAGAAATTAGCATAAACTAACCATGTCACATGCATATAAAACCAATGATTATATATGACAATTAGCTTAAATCATATTATATCAATTCGCTACAAAATAAATCACTTAGCGCGATTTATAGCTCTAAACTATGTATATTAGGTGAACAATCTAATAAACATATGTTATACAATAGTTCTAACAGGTTTCATGCAACATATTCGTCATTAACATCTCTGGTTTTAGTCATATACGTATCATCTCATGATCTAAGGTCATCAAAGTTCATCAACGCATCCCTACTAATGATCTACTCACGTATATCAATCGAACTAAGCATGGAATAAATCATAGCATCAAAAACAAACATTCTACCAAGGATAATTAACTGAGAACAAAGGTTTACAGCACATGACGTGTTCCAAACAGTTGTTCTATACTATACAACGAGTTACGGATCTATTCTCCTAGAAAAGTTGATCAAAAACCCTCCAAAACCTCCCCTTTTCTCATCTCCACCTCCTCTGATCTCCCCTATTGTTTCTGTGCTCTATATGATGTTTAGAAGAACCCTAGAGCAAGTATTAATAGGCATAGGTCAAAACCAGATTGATCCGACGGTTGAAAATTAATGTTCTGCATCTGGAAGACAGTCGTGGCCGCGACACATGTCACGCCCACGACGCATTAAAAAAACTGGATATCTGCTGAAATGAGCTGTCGCGCCCGCAACCTGGAGACGTCGCGCCCGAGACCTTTTGCCTGCCGCGACACTGCCTGTAGTGGCCGCGACACTCTTGCGGATCACCTAAAACTATTACAAAACATACTAAACGACATCCAAAAATCCTAAAAACTTATAAAACACATCAAAAACTCGCTAATATAGCTTATCGACATGAAACATTGATGTATTAGCTCTTGAGGCACATGAAACGATGAAAATCGTGAATTTCCAACCTTGGAGCTCATGACTTGCCATTCCTCTTCATTTTTCTTCATTTTTGTTCCAAACTTAATGCCAATCTGCCAACAATATAAAAACACAACAATACCAATATTCCAAGACAAAAAGACGCTAACAAGACTAAATAGACAATACAAGAGAAATAAAACAAACATTTAGAGTAAAGAAATGATGTGTGTTTTTATACACATCAAATTCCCCAAAGCTAAACCTTTGCTTGTCCCTAAGCAAAGTCTAGGCTCAAAACAAAGGGAGAAATCTGAAATTAAGAAAACTCACAAATTCTATAGCTCGAGCATTAAAATAATCAGATTGCCTAAAATAAACAACATAAAACATATGTCGAAGGAATATTCATCACAAAGTCACCCTTCATCTCTATTCATACCACATCTAGCTACCCCTCAAATCATTTCCCCCTCATGATCATTCACACCTAGCAGATTTCCTAGAGATGTAGCAAGACAAAACCTTTCGAAAACTCAAGTCAAATTTCATTTATTCCACCCCGTTACTTCCTTATATAGGATCATTCCCAAAGCTACCAATGTTTCAAAGGAGGTCTAAATTTTCTACTGGATATATATCTTTTCTTTTATCCGTAGGTGATAATTTTGATTACCGAGGTAAGGGACAAAGCACCTTTAAATATTGCTTTGTAATTTTTTTTCTTCACTTTTTTTTCTCTTTTTTTCTTTCATTCTAAGTAGGTCAAGAGCATTCTTCAGTAACCAAAAATAGCATGAGAAAAACGGATGTTTAATAGGCATAAATTAAAAAAGAAAATTTTTCAAAAAACCATTCCATGCCCTCCTTTAAGTGATGGATAAGTGAAAAGATGGCATAAAAAAGAAAACATGAATGTTTTTTTTTTTTTTTTTTTAAGTGTCTAGCTGCGGTTCAATTCACAACTTAAGCGCTATCTATACACGAAAAAGGTCATCTCATAGGAATGTATTAGAATGATGTTAGCAAAGATTCAGGACTTCCTTAGAGACAATATTCAAACTACATTAGTGTAGCATTTGTTATGGCATAAATCATCATTTTACTTTGATCAAGCCATAGATTTAAAAACAATTTTTTTTTTCAAAAATTTTTTATAACTCTAATAAAGACTCTAAATAAATAAATCAATAACTCATTGACCCTAAAAATTCCCCTAAGCTAAAGCATTACATTGTCCTCAATGTAAAAAGAAAAGTGTAGAGGACAAAAGAATACTATTAGCTAAGATTCATCCGATAAACATCCAAAGTTTCTGAACCAGTTCCATATATCTCGAATCATGCCATCCATCCCGCTTTGAAACTCAAGGATCATACGAATATGGTTGACCTCACCTGCTATGGTCTCCTGCGCTAACTTCATCTCTTGGAGCAGCTCCATCATCAGCTAGTGGGGTAAGCAATCCACCAATAAGACTAGAGGCTCGAGCACTGTTTACAGCTACTATCTCAATCTTCTCCACCAGCAAGTATCCAGTACTACGGTACAGATACTGCTGGGGAGACACTAGGTTGTGCAGTAGCATAAAGAATATAGCAAGTTCCTTCTGGGGAACAGCCCCTTGGCTACTCTTGGTAGCGAGCAATGTATAGGCAAGGAACCAGCGAAGAGTAGGCAGAATGGGGTTCCTGAGAGCGGAACTCTTGCTGTTATGGGGGCTGTATCCCCCAGTCAAAGTAAGTTCCTGCCAGAATGCATGAAGATTATGTACATATCCCTTCTCATACTCAGAGTAGCCTCCCGGACGTATATGATAGATCCTACAGAGCTTTGTCAAGTTCAGCCGTCTTATCTCGTTCCCCAACTGGAACGAGACATACTCCTCAATAGGACCATCAACTGGAGCCTGGCCAACAGTACTCATCCAGGTGCTCAAGATCTCTCTGACAAGTGACGGATGTGTAGGCCATCCCGTCAGAAATGTATGATCCCAACCAAGCTGTACGACAGCATGCTGGATCTTTGTCCATGGGCCGAGTATGACTAAATCACCATAATGTAGAAATCTGGTCTGTCGGATAGCCCTGCGAGAAATCACATGATGTCGGTCCATACTCAACCGGAATAATAATATCTTCGTGAGGATATAGGACTAAGATTTGCTTAGCTGCAGCCGAAGTGCCCGCGTCGGATCTAAATGATGGATGTTTGTAACGAGGCATTTTCCTTTTGAAGTCTAGAATAAACCCCTACGCCAATTCACATGAACTTGTCAAATTCAGGGTGAAATTCAATAATCTAGGTATGAATTTATAATCTACACAATGAGTAGATCAATTTAGACTTTATAATTATTGAATTTGGAATTGGATTTGAGGATTCATACCTATCTTTTCACAATTTTGAGCAAACCGGGACGTTTCAAGGTGCTTGATCACAATCAACGGATTTCCCTCATCAAAACGAACGCGTGGATTACTTGTTTGCACGAATTGTTTAAGGATTGAAGAAAATGAGATGTGATGAAAAGGAAGTAGTCGCGGCCGTATTGAATGAAGAAGTGAAAACTGAGGCTGCATCTTGTTTTAAACGAACCCCAGCCTCGTCGCGGCCACGACATGCTCCAGTCACGCCGACGACATCTTCAGTCGCGCCCGCGACCATGGATTGGCCTGGACATTTTTTTTCTTCTTGTTTCCTTTAAGAACGACCCAAACGCCTTTCAGTCGTCCTTTTCTCCTTCTAAAGTCAATTTTAAAATTACTCGCATCATTGATTAGTAGAGTTTAACGCTGTGTATATGTTTTTTTTTACAGTCAATAGAAATAAATGGAAATAAATATGAATTTCAAAGGAAACCTAAATTTGGGTTGCCTCCCAAGAAGCACCTTTGTTTAACATCGTTGGCTCGACAGCCATAACGTTAAATCATTTTAGTGAAACACAGTTCACCCTTTCCAAGGGAATTTTATCAAACCACGTCGAATCTTGGAGTTTATAGTATCGTTTTAATCTGTGACCGTTAACCTTAAAACTTTTCGACGTGTCTTCACTTTGAATTTCAACCGCTTCATGATTATAGACCTTTCTGACAATGAACGGTCCTTCCCATCTCGATTTTAATTTCTCGAGAAATAACCTTAAGCGAGAATTGTAAAGTAAGACTTTATCTCCTTCCTCAAAGTTTTTCCGCGAAATTTTCTCGTCATGAAGTCTGTTAAATTTTTCTTTGTATAAAGCAGTATTTTCATATGCATCACGACGAATCTCATCTAGTTCCAAGATTTGGAGCTTCCTTATATTCACACAGTCTCCATATTTCAAATTGAGCTCTTTAATTGCCCACCATCCCTTATGTTCGATTCCCACCGACAGGTGACATGCATTTCCATACACCATTCTATACGGAGACATTCTCATTTGAGTTTTATATGCAGTGCGATACGCCCCAAAGAGCATCATTCAGCTTATCACTCCAATCCTTCCTCTTCGGATTGAAAATATTTTCCCGAATTCTTTTGTTTTCACGATTAGACACTTCAGCTTATCCGCTCATTTGTGGATGATAGGCTGTGGAGATCCTGTGATTGACATGATATTTCTTAAATAAGGTGTTCATAACCTTGTTACAAAAGTGGGTTCCTCGGTCGCTTATCACGTCTCTAGGTACGCCAAATCTGTAAAAAATAAAATTTCTAACAAACTCGACCCCACCTTAGCATTATCATCAGTTCGTGTGGGTATGACCTCTACCCATTTCGAGACGTAATCAACTGCTAGCAATATATTTGAGTGACCTTTTGAGTTTGAAAATGGTCCCATAAAGTCAATACCCCAAATGTCAAAAATTTCACATGACATCATATATTTTTGAGGCACTTCATCTTTCTTCGATAAATTGCCAGTCTTTTGACATTGTTCACAGCTCTTTACATATTCGTAAACATCTTTGTTTAAAGATGGCCAGAAAAATCCACAAGACAAAATCTTCTGAGCTGTTCGTCTCACTCCAAAATGACCTCCACAATCATAGGAGTGACAGTGCTTCAGCACTGACTTGATTTTGTGATTAGGAATGTATCTTCTTATAACACCATCAGCATAGAATTTAAGCAGAATTGGATCCTCCCACGAGTACTACGTTGTATCGCTCTTAATCTTCCCTTTTTTATGCCTCGAAAGATCACTCGGTAATTTTTCGATCATCAGAAAATTTACAAGGTCAGCATACCAAGGTACATAACCGTGAAGATTATACAAATGCTCATCAGGAAATGATTCTGATATTCTTATTGACTCATTCTGATTCACTATTCTTGATAAGTGATTGGCGGCGTGATTTTCCGCACCCTTCTTGTCTCTGACTTCAATGTCAAACTTCTGAAGGAGAAGAATCCATCTCAATAATCTCAGTTTGGATTCCTTCGTTTTCAAAAGATATTTTAATGCAGCATGGTCAGAGAACACAATTACTTTAGCCCCTGATAAATATGAACGGAATTTTTCAAGGGCGAAAATAATAGAATAAAGCTCTTTTTTAGTAGTCGTGTAATTGACTTGAGCTTCATCACGGGTTTTTCATGCATAATAAATTGCATGTGGAACCTTTTCCACTTTTTGTCCAAACACAGCACCTACGGCTCGATCGCATCACACGTGATTTCAAATGGATAATTTCAATCCGGAGGTTGAATCATAGGAGTTGAAAACAATTTATCTTTAAGTATCTCGAAAGCTCCTTTGTATTCCTCAGTGAATGTAAATTCAGTATCATTCTTGAACAGTTTATTCAAGGGGTCTGCGATCTTGGAAAAGTCTTTTATAAATCGTCTGTAAAAACCTACGTGTCCAAGGAATGTACGTATTTCTCGAACGCTTGAGGGATAAGGTAGAGATTTGATAACTTCAACTTCAACCTTGTCTATTTCTAATCCCTTCACGGAGGCAATGTGTCTTAACACCAAACCTCTTTCCATCATAAAATGGCATTTTTCGTAGTTTAAAACGAGGTTCGTTTCTACACATCGTTTAAAAAATTTTTCTAGATTTTTCAGGCAATGATCAAAAGAATTCCCATAGACTAAATAATCGTCCATGAAGACCTCTATTATATTCGATATATAATCAGAAAATATAGATATTACACACCTCTGGAACGTTGCAGGTGCATTGCATAAGCCAAAGGGCATACGCCTGTAAGCAAAGGTTCCAAAGGGACAAGTAAATATTGTTTTAACTTGGTCTTCGGGGGTTATCCTAATTTGGTTATACCCTGAATATCCGTCTAGGAAACAGTATTGAGAACGACCGACTAACCTTTCTAGCATTTGATCCATGAAAGGTAACGGGAAATGATCTTTTCTCGTGACGGCATTTAATTTTTTGTAATCAATACAGACTCTCCAGCCACTTTGCTCCCTTATGGCAATAGTTTCCCCGTTGTCTTTCTCAACAACTGTTAATCATGACTTTTTGGACAACGTGTATCGGACTTACCCATTGGCTGTCCGTGATTGGATAAATTACTCCAGCATCGAGCAATTTCAAAATTTCATTTTTGACCACCTCCATTATTGAAGGATTCAATCTCCTTTGAGGTTCTCTGGATGGTTTGGAGTTGTCCTCTGATAATATTCTTCGCATGCACGCAGAGGGACTAATTCCTTTAATGTCGGCAAGGGTCCATCCAATAGCCATTTTATGCCTTTTTAGTACGCCCACGAGAGCTTTTTCTTGATAATCTCTCAGTTGACTTGAAATAATAATCGATAACTCGTTATCATCCCCAAGATAAGCATATTTCAACTGAACTAGCAAAGGTTTTAGCTCTAATATCGGTGGTGTTTCAATTGATAGCTTGATCTTTTCATGATCTTGTGATAATTCAAGCACTTTGGCATGCTCTTGCCCTTGTAATTGATCTTCTAGGAAAGACAAGTCGTGATCATAATTGCTTTCATCAAATTCTTGTTCAATCTCGATTCTCTTGATGGTTTTCATAAAGGTCAACTCATCTGCATCGAATAATTCTTCTTCAAGGGACATGGAGGTGCTAACCGTACACACAACAAATACTTGATCGCTTGGATGTGTCATAGCCACATAAATATTAAATTCAATCATCTCTCCATCAAATTCCATAGACAACTTTCCAGTGTTAACATCTATTTTAGTGTTAACTGTCCCTAGGAATGGTCTCCCTAATAAAATAGGTGCATGAGTTGAATGGTTTTGACCATCTTCAGTCTTTATGATGTAAAAGTCTGTAGGAAAGACAAGCTCGTTAACTTTCACAAGGACATCTTCTACCACTCCAAAAGGATGTGTCACGGACCTATCAACAAGCTGAATTACAACCCCACTTAGTTGTAAAGGTCCTAAATTCAAGGATTGAAAAATTGATAAGGGTATCACATTTGATGGACGCTCCAAGATCAATCATGCATTCTATAATTTGCGTACTTCCTATCGTGCATGATATGATAAACATTCCAGGATCCTTTTGTTTTTACGGTAGTCTCTTCTGTAAAACAGGTGAAGCATTCTCGCTTACCATGACTCGTCCATGACCCTATGATTTTCGTTTGTTTGTGCAAAGTTCCTTTAAAAATTTAGCATATCTTGGAACTTGTTTGATTGCTTCTAACAAGAGAATGTTTACTTCGACTTTCTTAAAAAGTTCAAATATGTCCTTTCCTACTTCTGCTTTCTTATCCTTAGTCAAACGGTTAGGAAAAGGAGAATTAGAAATAATTCTTGTTTCTTTCGGAGTAGATATCCTTGTTTCTTCTTCAATTTGCTTAGGTTGTGAGGGAATTCCCTCCTCCCCCTCTTTATCTTTATGAACTTCCAGTTCATCTTCAATTTCGTGAGGATTTTCATAAATTCTGGTTAACTCTTTCCCACTTCTCAGAGTTATTGTATTTGTAGTTTCTCTAAGATTTATAGACTAAGAAGGGAGTTTATTACTCATTTGAGCCTTCAACTGGCTCATATCAGAGGTTAGTTGATTGACTTGGTTTCGAATATCTTGAATATCGGCCTTAGATTCCTTGGCATCCTTTTGCATAGTCATTTGAGTTGCAGCTATGGATTTAACCATATCTTCAAGTGACATTCCACCTGAATTGCCCTTATTAGTTAAAAAATCATTCTGTTGTACCTGATAAAATCCAGGAGGAAATTTTTATTATTGGGGAATAAAAGGTGCATTATTTTGACCTCCCCAACGAAGATTTGGATGATTCCTCCAAGGCTGATCTGCATTATAGTTCCACTGATGTTACCTTGGTTGACTTGATGGGCCTGGAAATCCTACAACATTATAGGGCAAGAATCAGTTGGATGTCCCATATTGTATCAAATTCCACAAGCTTTTACTTGAGGAATGTTATTATTTGTAGTTATAGTAAGCATATCAGTTAATTTATCAAGCTTAATATCAGCAGAACTAGGCAAGGAGGATACTTCTTGGACTTCACGAGAATGTTCATCATCACGATTGAAATCTTGACAATTTGCAGCCATCTTTTCAAGAATTTGACGTGCAACTCGTGGTTGTTTGTCTTGAAGATCACCCGCACATACTGCATCGACCAATCCTCTGGCTGCTGCAGATAGTCCTTGATTAAAATATCGTATGAGAAGATTTATTGAGAATTGATGATTCGGACAGCTTGAGCACAGACGTTTAAAACGTTCCCAATACTCATGTAATAATTCCCCCTTCTTTTGTCTAACAGAGCAGATCTGCTTTTGAATAGTCGTGATTTTAGAGGTGGGAAAATATCTATCGAGAAATAGGGATTTTATCTGCCCCCATGTATTTATTGTTCCCTTGGGTAAGTCATAGCGCCAATTTTTAGCGGCATCTTGGATGCTAAATGGGAAAGCTCTAAGCTTAATGACTTCATCAGTTACTCCTTCGGGTTTCATATTTGCACAAACAACTCTGAATTCATGTAAATGCCAATGAGGATCCTCACCAGGCAAACCATGGAAAGATGGTAATTTATGCAAAAATCCAGAGTTAGGTTTAAAATTTCCTTGAACATCAGGAAACACTATACACAATGGAGATTCATTTGTATCATCACATTCAGCTAGCTCTCTCAATGTACGATTATCAATTTGAGGTTCTTAAACATTATGAGCATTCAGGTTATTTTGATTGTTTGGAGGAATGTTGGCCTCATTTTCTACCATTTCAAGATTTTCAAAAATTATAGGAGTAAAACTTCTTTCTGTATGAACATGGGAAGAAGAAGTTGAAGGTGTAGAACCTGAAAAGAGAGTAGAATGTAAAGTGGTTTTCTTAAGTTGGGAGAAATATAGGGATGATGGTTGAATCACTTTGAGTCACTTAGATCAATCATAGATGTTTCTGAGTTTTAGATGTAATGATTAACATGAAATGATTGTAATGAATTTCGGCTTAACTCACTACGTTCCTTAGCTTTTAACTTCCAATTAGCTCAGATAGTTAAACTAACTCAATAGATAAAAATCATTTCAATTAGCTCAAACATGACTTAATCAAAAGAGTTGAATCATAACATGCAACTAACATTCATAACAATCATAGCAATTAGCTTAAACTAATCATGTTACATGCATGTGAAACCACTGATTATATATGACAATTAGCTTAAATCATATTATATCAATTAGCTACTAATCAAATCCACTTAGTGCGATTAATAGCTTTAACCTATGTATATTAGATGATCAATCTAATAAACACATGTTATATAGTAATTCCGATAGGTTTCATGCATCATTTTCATCATCAAACATCTTTGGTTTCTTTCATATGCTCATCATCTCATGATCTAAGGTCATCAAAACTCATCAACACATCCCTACTAATGAACTACTCACACATAAGCATCAAACAAAGCATGGAATGAATCATGGCAATGTAAACAAACATTTTACAGAGTCAAAGTTACTGAGAACAAAGGTTTTACAGCGCTCAATGCGTTCCAAACTAATGTCCAAAGCTAGCCATGCGTTAGCGGATCAAAACTCCTTGAAACACCCTCCATGGCTTCTCCTCTTTGCGTCTCACCTCCCTTGATCGTCTCCACCGTTCCTGAGCTCTCTCTCCTCTGTATTATGATTAGGATAACCCTAGGACACGTATTTATAGGCTTTGATCCAGATCAGATCGATCCGACTGCTGAAAACAGGTGTTTTGTATCTGGGACAACGTCGCAGTACCAACATTCCAAGACAAAAAGACGCTAAAAACATAAAATAGACAATACATGAGGAATAAAACAAACATTTAGAATAAAGAAACGATGTGTGTTTGTGCATACATCAGTCTTCCACGTTCGTCGCAAAACATGCCAATTTGTTTTTACCCTGCTATAAATACTAATATAGATAGGGAAGTAGGGATGGATCCCACAGGAACAACGAATGTCGACCTAAATTCAATTTGGAGTAATTTCTATCCTAAGAAAGGGATAAGATTAAAGATAAAAAAAAAATTATGGGGGGGGGTGTGTAAACTGTTTAAAAGGACAACTTAAAACTAAACTAACTAGATCGAACAGAAGTTAAGATAGAGCTAAGATATAGAGGAGTTTCCTTAAGTTAGGAGAAATGTAGGGACGATGGTTGAATTCCATTTGAGTCATCTAGATCAATCACGGATGTTTTTGAATTTTAGATGTAATGATTAATATGAAATGGCTATAATGAATATTGGTTTAACTCACTACGTTCCTTAGCTTCTAACTTCCGATTAACTCGGATAGTCAAACTAACTCAATAAATGAAACCCATTTCAATTAACTCAACTTCATCAAAAGAGTTGATTCAAAACATGGAAAAATCATTCATAACATGAATAACAATTAACTTAAACTAATCATGTCACATGCATATAAAACCATTGATTATATATGACAACAAGAAACAACAACAAATCAAACCTTTATCCCATCAAGTGGGGCCGGCTACATGAATAAGACAGCGTCATTTCAATTTGTCATGTGCATCATCTTCTGTAAGATTATGATAGGTCATATCATACTTCAAGGTTTCTCTCATGGTCTTTTTAGGTCTCCCTCATCTTCTATTGACATGAGCTAACTCCCAAGCTTTACATCTTCTAATAGAAGCTGTGGCTGGTCTGCGTTTCACATGACTATATCATCTTAGTCGTGACTCCCTCATCTTATCTTCTACTAGAGCCACACCCACTTTCTGTCTGATTATTTCATTTCGTATCCTATCTATTCTTGTATGTCCACATATCCACCTTAATATTTTCATCTCGTTTACACTCATTTTCTGTACATGCTGCCATTTAATTGCCCAACATTCTAACCCAGACAACATCGCTGGTCGAATTGCTATCTTGTAAAACTTTCCTTTTAACTTGGTAGGTATTTTAGGATCACATAGCACCCCTGAAGCATCCTTCCATTTCAGCCAACCTGTTTAAATCCTATGATCAATATCTGCATCAATTCCTCCATTCTTATGTAGCATCGAACCTAACTATTTGAAAGAATCCGTTTTAGGGAGAAAATCTGTTCCCAACAATACATTCTCACTATTTGTTTGACTATTCTCATTAAAGAAACATTCCATGTATTCTGTCTTGGTTTTACTGATCCTTAACCCCTTACTTTCCAACGCCTCCCTCTAAATCTCAAGTTTTTCATTCACCCCTTCTTTCGTATCGTCCAT
>JAOVYX010021139.1:0-16151 GCA_035668315.1 Drosera spatulata | reverse complement strand
TGAGATGAGATGAGATGCCTTGGCCAAAGGCCTCACCTCTATATATACTACTCTATGGAGAGTTCTAGATTTGATATGTAGACTTTTCCACACTCTTCTCTCCTAAGAATACACAAGAGTCTTCTAGACTCTTCCCCTATGTACAAGAATTCCCTAGAGAACTCAACCCAATTCTAGGGAATTCTAGAGAATTCCGGAGAACCCTAGTGTTCTCAAAAAAACTCTAGAAATGTATAGAATTGTCTAGAGAAATGTGGAGAATTCTAGACAATTCTTCGAGGCGAATCTCGCGAATTAGCTCGTCCGTGACAGAAAGCATCCTAAAGCCATGACTAACGAGGTTATGGCTGTCGTAGAGGATGAGGACTAGAAGGTCCAACAGCAAAGATGAAGACTCAATATGATTAGTGTAGAAGGGGAGAAACGGAAGTGGAATGTTATCCATTATGAGTTGTCATGGGGGCAGAACTTGAAGACATTCAACTTCGTGAGATTATATTATTCGTGATTGGTGGAGGCTACAACGAAGTGAAATGGACATGTCCTTCAACATCTTGGGTGACGAGATAACAATAGCACACTTTTTTTTTTTTTTTTATCAAAGCATAAGCAACAGTGACAAAGATATAACGCTCGGATCAAAATATCTTCCCATCTTGATAGACATCTCATACAATCAACTTGTCGGAAATGTTCCAGACTTTTTAGGAAATTTACATAGGCTGCAAAGTTTGGATCTTTTGTACAATTATCTCAGTGGTGGCATCCTATTTTGTTTTTTTGGATTTGAAAAACCTACTGTCATTGGGCGTATCACACAATTTACTCTCGATTAGAAATTCCTCAACAATTAGTTGGGCTATCATTCCTTAATCAAATCAATGTCTCTTACAACCGATTCAACAGACCTATCCCTCAAGATATCCAATTCAACACATTCAACAAGGATTCCTACATTGGAAATACAGGGCTTTGTGGCAGCCCCTACCAAATAAGTGTGGGAGTCCCGAGGTTCAAGCAGGTTCACCAAATGAGTCTTCCTCCGAAGAAGATGAAGATTCAACCGATGTAATTGGTTAGGTTATCAGATCAATGAGATACATCAGTGGAATGGTGGTCGGAGTAATCCTCGGATGTATGATCATGAACGAAAACCATGGGTGGTTTGTAGAGACATCCAGGAGAAGAAAGAAGAATCATTCCCCATCATCACAACTCCTTCCATTGCTCTACTATATGTGATAGTAGTGCTGCAAAAAGAAGCTTCCTTCATTATGCACTAGCTTTCCCTTAATCAAGTAATGTTGGCAAGAATAAGTTGTAACATTATGTAAACGATTACTCTTCTGAACTCCCCATATGCTATGAAATACATACACATAATTTTATTAGTCTAGTCACGACGATCTCTGTCCATGAATGTGCCAGACAAGAATCAATAGCTAATCGTCATTGAGAAAATGAATAATACAATGCTAGTAGCAATAAGCAGGAGAAAATACCAAACCTTCTCCCTTCGTTTAAATATCCGGTTTACAATTTGAAAAATTCCGCGCTCCATTCATCCGGAAACGAACCAAAAGCTTTTCTAACTTCTCCTACTCCACTTCCTTCTTTTGTTCCTGTGTTGCAATAATGCAAACCAATTTATATTAATAAGTAGAGAATTGAAATCCTTGAACAAAAACTACAAATTACTAACATATAAAAAGTTAAGCAACAAAATGTCAGCTCATCAAATCTTTCCAAGTCGGATTACGGTTACCGTCGACGACGGCGACGATAAATGAGGGCTATCGTCAAAGAATGGATGATTAGGGTTTGTGTGTTATTAGAGCATGATGAAGTTCAATCCTCAGAATCTTTTGTTACAATTGGAGGTACATACACACGTAGACACAAACATGGTGGAGTAATCTTTTTGATAGACCAGACAAACATTGTATATTTCAATATGAAAACGCTTAAAACATCATAAAACAATCTCAAATATTTTCAAATTATAAGAATCTTTTTAAAGAGACTTAAAATGACTCAAAATCACTCAAAAACACATGAAAACCCATAAAACATCATAAAACAATATCAAATCTCTTCAAAATATAAGAATCACTTTAGAGAGCCTTGAAATGACTTTAATAAACTCAAAAAGACATGAAAAGGCTTAAAAACACTTCAAAACAAACTCAAATCTTTTCAAAACATAAGAATCTCTTTAATGAGCCTTAAATGACTCGAAAACAGTCAAAAACACATGAAAAGTCTTAAAACACCATAAAATAACATCAAATCTCTTCAAAACATAAGAATCGTATTAAAGAGTCTTGAAATGACATTAAAATACTCAAAAACAAAGGAAAATCACATGACTCTATATCGTAAAAAACACTTGAAAAGATTTAAAAAACCATAAAATAATCTCAAGTCTATTTCAAACATAATATCTCTTTAAAGACCCTTAAATGACTCTAAAAAACTAAAACACACATGGAAATGCTTAAACATTATAAAACAACCTCAAATCGATAATACCTGAGCATTTTGTTAACGTATCGCGCATCACTAGTGCCCGATATGAAATAAGGTCTCAACGAGACTAAGACGCTTAATGTTCTTAATACTAATAAGCGAAAAAATCTTTAAAAATAACGACCAATTAAATGTTGGCACTTAAGCCTTGTAAGTTTAGCTAAACAACCAATGAGGATAACACCAATTATGTGTCAAGTTAAACTAAACGTCCACATGTGTCTTAGGGAGACTAAGCTTTTCTTAGGACACATTGGTGTGCATTTGTCAAGTTTAAACAAGTTAAGGACACATAATTGTATATGTGTCAAACATAGGAAGAGTTGTGGACACTTAATCATATAGGTGTCAAGCATGTATATAAGGTTAGGACACCTAATGTGTTGCCAAGTTTAAACCTAAGAGGATGACACCTAGTGCATATATGCCCATAACCTAGTTAAGTAAGTATGTGACACATCATTTTCTAAAACTCTATAAATACCTTACATGGGCATAGGATAAAGGTTAAGAGTGACACTTTGTCGATCACGAAGAAGAGGACGAAAGGTAAAGGGGAGTCAACTAACGTTCAAGAGTATCGACTTGCTTGTTTGGGAGCATTAAGGGTTGACAAGGGTTATTAGGTGTTTAGGAAAATCAAGTTTAGCTTAACAACAAAAAGAACTCAAGAAACAAAAAAGTAATTATATGGTTGGTTACTTTTAATGGTATACTTATGCTTATCAACGTTCTTACATTTGCATGAACTCAAAATGCTTTGCGAACTCTATGGCTTTATGCTGATGCTTAATAACATGTTTATGATATCATTACTTGAGTTTCATAAATGATTTTCATGTAAGTCTTTAATGGTGTTATGATACGAGTTGGTAACAAAGTACATGAAAATGGGACATGCCCCAAACTAAAGCTCTGATCAATGGTGTACCTAACTCTGATATATGTTTGCTCTGATCCAATACTTTGCATATCACTAAATTATAAAAAAAAATCTCAAATCTCTTCAAAACATAAGAATCTCTTTAAAGAGCCTTTAATTGACTATAAAACACTCAAAAACACATGAAAATGATTAAAATATCGTAAAACAACCTCAAATCTCTTCAAAACATAAGAGACAATTACAATTGACTCCCCATCCCTTTCCCTACCTTTAAGTTCGAAGAATTTGATTAACAAAACTCATCCAATGACATCCTTATCCTCATCTCTATCCTCAATTCATTCCTTTTTTTTTTTTTTTTTCGTTCCTAATAACTAGGGAATGACTGAAACATTCCCTACCAACAAAAAAAGGTCTACGCCATAAAAAAAAAAAAAAAAACCACGGGTCTTCTTTTTTTCCCCTAAATTAAAACCTCTCTATCTTTCAAATTTATTCTCCTGGGCCATGAGAAGAAAAATGCCCAAGTTCTTAACTTCACCATTTTAGTATCCCTTTGGCAAGATGATTCCAAATCTAACTTTTTGCTCGTTGTTCTTCTCTAGTAAAGTTTCTTCAAGTTCTATAAAAGATTTTGATGGTATATAGTCACACAACTTATAGGGTTTCAACTAAAGATTGATATTTCTTATTTTACACTACCTCCTTCCCAGAAAAAAATACAACGTTAGTTTAGGTCAGCAATAAGTTATTCAAGGTACGAATCATACGCGGGACGATCAAACATTATTTTACGCAAATTGTCATGAAATAGCAATGATAATGTAAGTTATGTACTCAATTCTGGGCTAGTGACGTAATTTTTTTACGTCATTGAGACGAATAACGAAACTCCTTAAAATACGTATTGATACAACGTTGTATTTTATTATGGGATGGAAGGAGTATATTTGTTTCACATACTCCACCAAATTAGTTCGTGATTTGAGTATCCATGATGAGTAATTTTTTGTAAATGGTTTCTGCTACGATTCAGGGGTTGAACCTAAGAGGAGAGAGCCCGCTCAAATCGGGCCTGAACAACTTACACATGTGAACTGGGTCTATTTTTAACCGAAAAGTTATGGCTAGTAGGTTATGGATTTTTCACATATATAAGTTGCTCTCTTTTCTACACAAATATCAATGTGGGTAACCAACTCACCACATAACCTCAACAATCTTCCCCTTTATGTGTGAGTACCATCCACATGATTCACTCCCCCTTGAGCGTGAATCCATGGGCCTTTCTCCACCCATATCTTGGACTGGACCATTTGCACATCTGATTAACCCACTTTTTGCGGAGGGCACGACGCAACCAGGGGATACTTAATTTGTGCATCTTTTTGGGCCATCATCTTTAGGCCAACTTGTCCCGCGCTTCAGACCTGCCTGTCTCTTATTGTGGAAAGGTATCTTCCCCCTATGCAATGGGTTTCTTACATTCCGGGTGTTCCTACCCCATCACAACCCCTTGACATCTTCCTCATGCGCATTCTTGGCCTTGTCTGCTATCTTGGGTCCCACCTTGTCCCTGCCCAGTCCAATGAACCATGAGCTCTGATACCAATTATTACGATTCAGGGGTTGAACCCAAGAGGAGAGAACCCGTCCAAATCTGGCCTGAACAACTTACACATGTGAACTGGGCCCATCTTTTAACCCAAAAGCCATGGCTAGTAGGTTATGGGGTTTTCACATATATAAGCTGCTCTTTTTTCTGTACAAATATCAATGTGGATAACCAACTCATCACATAACCTCAACAGTTTTAACTTCGAATTTTTATGAAAGACTACAGATTTGGCTTTATCTTTTGGTTTAATTCATCTAGTTCTTTGATACCGTGTATGGTTTAAAGATGAACATTATCTTTGATTTATTTCTTTGAGTATTTGATTTAAACTTTTGAGTGTCTTATTTGTAAGATTCATTCTCGGGAAGTTTTTGAATCTCGTTCAAATAACCTATCTAGCTTCAGCAGCCTTCCTAATGCTCCAAAGAACAATGAAAGGATTAATTTTAGAAATTCTGAGAACTACACACAACCAGATTATCTGTTCTTGGTTGTTGCTTGGGAACATACTAGCGAGGATATTGTTAGTGGCACCGATCAAGGAAGATCTCAATACTGTAATCGATTGTGGAAGGAATACATGGCTAATGTACAAAGCTTTCCTCCTCGTTTGAAGAAATATGTTATCAATCGGTTTTTCAGCATCATTCGAAGTAGATGCTTGAAGTTTGTCAGCATCGTTCAAAATTTTGAGTATGCAAACCCAAGCGGAATGATGGAGTAAGATAAGGTAACTATTTTATTTCCCTTTCCATGTTTCTAACATCCTTACCCTAAATGATATTATTTCATGATTCTCTATCTTAAAATCAATATTTATAATTGTTTATTTTTATTTATAACGATTGGGATTTTATTTTAGATAGCAAAATCATGGTTTTGATTCAAAATATGTTATTTTTTTGACAAACTATTATAATGATACTATTAATAAAAATATTAAAAACAAAAAAAAATTATGGAATATAATTTAAAATCTCCTTTTTTTTGGTTGTTCTTAAATATTTACTATATAAATATCAACTTAAACTCCTAACCCTAAAATCTCCACATTCGTTAGTTTCTCTCTCACATCAAAACATGCCACCAAGAGAAGAAGAAGAAGAAGAAGAGAAGATAACCCCTAACCTCACTATTTAATCAACTAAACTTCTTCTACATGAGCCATTTAGGTACGATTAATCTTTTCTCTTTTTTAACCAGGAATCTAGGGTTTGATCATGAGAATGTTGAGCTTTAAGGATGATTGATTATTGGGTTGTGATCAATGATGTTCTGATATTAAATTTAGGGATAAAGATATGAATAGATGTCCGATTGAGAAAATTAGATTCTACTGGAATAGTTGTGATTTAATCAGAAAAAATTGGAGTTAATTTAAGGTATGAAATTCACATATATTGAAGCTTTTGATGTCTAGTTTATCGAAAATTGTATTTTTTATCAACCGACGTGTATGCGTTGAGTTATAGGTCGAGGAATTTCAGAAGGTCAAACTATCCCGTGTTAAATCTGTATTCTATTCAAAGAATAATCTGGAATTATATAGAAAGAGTTATATAACGAGCCTTATATGGTTTCAATGGTCTAAGAGTCTTGTTTACTACAAAATTTAGAAAAATGAACTTGAAATTTTGTGCTATAAGTTATGAGATGATTAGTCACAAGATGTTAATCTATAATTGTAATATTAGTTAAGTTAACTTGAGGAATTATCATAATTTTTAGAGAATGAATCAAATTATCATTCTTGCATGTATGAAAAGTTTTAAGAGTCTATTTTTTGAAAATAGAAAGAGATTATAATTTCAATACTTATATAGAAAGTTATGACTGTTTTATTGAGAGCG
This sequence comes from Drosera spatulata, assembly GCA_035668315.1. Lineage (NCBI taxonomy): Eukaryota > Viridiplantae > Streptophyta > Magnoliopsida > Caryophyllales > Droseraceae > Drosera > Drosera spatulata. The sequence goes on along the minus strand of JAOVYX010021139.1, from coordinate 9,268 downwards.
TGCCAACCTGTCCTTTTTTTGTAAAGTTGTTTTAGTGATTTTTGTTTTGTCAATCTTGATTCAGGAACATCGTAAATCCATTTTCATGAGTTTGCTAAGATTCGACAAGGTTATAGATGAGCGTCTAGTACACTGTGTTTTATAAAATAAAACACCCTCACTTCTTCTCCCTGCCTCTAATTTCCCCTTTCCTCTCTGCCTTCTCCTCTCTTCCACTGCTGCTCTGCGTTTTCCTTCATATTCTATCAACTACTCCAAGATACCATGGGAGAGGAAACCAGGCAAGGTCGTGTGGAGGGAGGTTGGTCCGTTCGTTTGGGTGGCATGAAGTGAGGTCGAACTTGGTGAGTTCGGACCGTCCGGTTTGGCTTTGCTTGTTAGAGGTCGTCCTAGTCAGCAGTGCGAGGTCGACGAATGAAAACTGATAAAAACACCATAAAACAACCTCAAATAATTGAAAACACAAGAAACAATGAAAACAGCCGTGAAATGACCTCAAAGGAGTCAAAAACATATGAAAGCGGTAAAAACATCACAAAACAACCTCAAAACTTGAAAACACAAGAAACAACGAAAACAGCCTTGAAATGACCTTAAACCACTCAAAAACACATGAAAAGATTAAAAACACCATAAAACAACCTCAAATAACTTGAAAATTGTGAAAAGAGCAGTGAAATGAGTTTAAAACACTGAAAAACACTTGGAAAGGCCAAAAAAATCATAAAGATAGTCTCATATGCTTTTGGAGATTATATCAGATCAGGCTTCTATTTTGTCAAATATAACATTTGATATGTACTACTTTTTGTACCACTACTGTAACTTAAACAGGTATTTGGATTGTAAATTATTACTGTTTATATAGTTTCAGGACCTTTTTTGTGCCACAATAAGCATGCGTCTTACTTGGTTGATTGAGTTAAAAATAGCATTGTTTGTTCTATTATTTTTCATATTCTGATGATCCATGTTTTGTGAGCTTTTCTGTGATACTTTGCTGCTTTCTGGTATTTTTTGGTGTGACTTGTTTTGGTGCCCACGTCGTTGTTCATCTGTGCTGGTCTTGAATTGCTTTTCGGTCGAAACCAGCTCTAGACGTTTTTTGTCGGATAAGTCCAGAGGTTGCTTTGGCCTTCTAGGGAACAGAACCTTTGATGTTTGACTCTATAATGTCTCAATGGGTGGTATTTGTCACCTAAGATAGCTTACAGGATTACGTAGGTTAGAGCCATCGCAGAGTGTGATTGTATGATTGATCATGGGTATCCATACCGTTTGAGTTTTTTAGATGACCACCGGAGATCGTTTTTACATTTAGTTCGACTAGATGTAGGGTTTTGGAGTCGAAGTTTCTATATTTTTCGTGTATGAGTCACTGAGCGTTGTGTTGATTTTTGATTGGGGTTTGGGAGTATGCATTGTAATTTGTACGTATGACAAGCTTGATTGTTTTCATGTTGGAACCAATCTTGTAGTTTTTCTCTTTTACGTTGAACCTATGCCTTTCTTGATATATATGGCACTTCTTTCACCCAGTGTGTTAGATTTCTCGCTCGACTTCGCAGCTGACGACTTTTATCTGTCTATTTTTCAATAAACTAATATGTTTAGCTTAGACATCATAGATGCTCCGACAGCGGACTCAATAAGATATTTGTAGCATGTATTTCTTTATGGGTTATCATTTATGTTTTAATAATTAGGACAATCTTGTTTTATTTGGGAATAATATAGTATAATTAAGAAAGCATTATAATTTCGATTCATGGAGTTCATGTTCTATTTGGATTTTTAAAGGCTAACAGGGATTTTAAGGTTTAACAATATAATCCATGTACCGGTCATGCCCCCTCGGGTTTGGGGTGTGACAATGTTAGTTCAGAAAATTGGTTGATTACTACAATACATTTGTGACAATGGATCATCTTTATTATACTCTATTGTTTTGAATTGATTTGACCATCGCAAGAGTTATTTTTGTAGTTGAATATGACAATCGCAACGTGGGGAGCGGAAGAAAAAATTACCTTCAAGTTACTGCATTGCTGTCATCTTTTGCAAAATAACACATTCTTTCATAATGTTATTCATCATCACCACCTTAAAGTATCGACATTATGGATAGACAATGTTGAACCGTGCTTGAAACACACCAAATGCACACTCAACATCTTTTCTAGTCGATTCCTGCGCCCGCCTTTACAAAATATTTTGTTTCTTTATTTGTGACATGATAATATTTTTTACGAGTGTCGTCGATTGTGGATAAATACCATCCGTTAAATACTATATTACGTCATAATGATTATTATTTATCATAAAAAACACAGTAGGGGCACAACCATCGATAACTTTAGTGAATATTAACGAACGCTCAAGAACATTGATATCATTCAATGATCGAGGAAGGTCAAAGAACGAATGCCATATCCAAAAATCACAAAAAGTTACAGCCTCAAGAATAATAATTGCATCCTTTCTAGGCCCGGTGTAATGACCTTTCCATGCCGACAGATAGTTTTTCCACGACCAAGGCATACAATCAACACTACTAAGCATTCCAAGAAATCCACATTCCTCGTGTAATTGTACCAACCGTAAAATATCACTAGAGTTAGGCCCACTTAGATATTGCTCTTGGAAAACGCTAATCTTTGCTTCTACAAAATTTTTCATTGCCTCGTAGTTGTACTTTCACCTATCCTTAGATAGTCTTCGATCATGTCACCCGATACTTCATATGCTAACACTCTCAAAACTGCAGTTATTTTTTGCAATGATGATAAACTCTCTTTTTGTTACATCTCGATTTTGCACAAAATATTCATCACAAGCAACAACCTGATCATGAATAGGATGAAATAAATGATGGCTCATACGAATTCTTCTATGAAAGTATCTGTCGCAATATGTCATTGTAAGGGAAAAGTAGTCACGTATCAAATTCTCATGACTTTCTCTTCGATCGCTGTCGATGTGGACACGACATGGATTTGACTATAAGCTCTTGCTTTCTCCGAATCTTCTATTTCTTTAGTAACGTTGTCGATATCCATAACTTCCTCATCCGTCGAACCACAAAGCAACTCTCATCTTTGCTTTTGGCAAAAGTGGAACATGATGATTATGAGAAGAAAAATCTATGGATGCCTATCGGAAGAATATTTCAAGTGTACTACATACATGTTTCTATATAGAAAAGCGCGGTTGTAGTGACCGTTGATAGCAAACACAATTCATCTATAAAAATATCAAAAACATTAAAAAGCAAAAACAAAAACATCAGAGTCAAAAATAGTCGTGGGCATTCATAGTTAAGACGGAATATAATATTTTTATCTACAAAAATCAAATTTCAAAAAATCATCATTGAAATCCAAAACATAATATAATATTATTATTTTAAGATATAGAGAATATGTATAGGGACTTTATTGTGTGTACTTGACAGATAAAGTAATCCCCATACACTAGCACTGCAGAGTGGGGATAGAGATAGAAAAGTTATTGCGAATGGTCTACGAATCCCTTTAAAAAGCTTTAAAATCAGTCTAAAACACTCAAAAACTTATGAAATGGCTTAAAACATCATAAAACAGCCTCACATTTCTTCATAATATAAGATTCTTTAAAGTGCCTTAAACCAAATCTAAAACACTAAAAAATACATGAAAAGGCTTAAAAAGCACCATAAAACAACCTCAATTTTCTTCAAACACAAGAATCTATCTCAAAAACCTTGAAATGACTTTAAAACACTCAAAAATCAAAGAAAAAGGCTAAATATATAATAAAATAACCTCAAACCTCTTTAAAACACAAGAACCTCTTTAAAGATCCTTAAATGACTTTAAAACACTCAAAAATACATGAAAATGTTTAAAACCTCCTAAGACAACCTTAAATCTCTTCAAAACATTAAAATCTCTTTAAAGTCCCTTAAAATGACCTTAAACACTAAAAAACACATGAAAAGGGTGAAAACACTATAAAACAACGTCATATCTCTTTAACACAAAAAATCCCATTTAAGAATCTTAAAATGACTCTAGAACACATAAAGGCACATTTAAAAGCTTAAAGCACCATAAAAAAACCCTCAAATCTCTTCAAACCATAACAACTTTTTTCAAGAGCCTTAAACTAACTGTAAAACACTCAAAAATACAAGAAAACATTTTAAACACCATACAACATTCTCAAATCTCTTCAAGATATAAGCATATCTTTAAAGTGCCTTAAAATGGCTTTAAAACATACAAAAACACATGAAAAGGGTTAAAATACCATAAAACAATCTCAATTCTATGAAAATACAAGAATCTATCTAAACAGCCATAAATTGAGTTTAAAACACATAAAAACATAGGGAACAGGTAAAACACAATAAAACATCTTCAAAACTCTTCAAAACATAAGAATCACTTCAAAGCGTCTTAAAAGTATTATAAAACACTCAAAAACACATGATAAGGCCTATAACATCATAAATAACTTCAATTCCTTTTACATAGAAGAATCTATATCAAGAGCTTTGAAATAAATTTTGAAACAGTAAAAAAATGAAGGAAAATACGAAAAACATCATAAAACAACCTTCACATCAAAATCATCAGTTTGCAGCAAATTTTGGTGAACTGATAAAAAAACCTTCATCATTTGCAGCATAAGATGTTTACTTAGAACAAAAAGTTACTTCTTACCCTTTGTCACCGCCAATTTCAATCATTGATAAAAGCTTTATCAAAGATCTTTGCATGCTTCATTCTAGATATTTGTGTTATATATCTATCAAATTTGTCATATCGACAGTCATCAACTTCTCATTTCTTCAATCAACATTGTTTTGATAGGTTTTACGATCAAATTCAAGCTTCTCCTTCTTTATCTCCAAGAGCACATCCATTTTTTTCCTTTTATTGTCTTTGGGTATCGCAATAAACTTTTCTTGATGCATTTTGCATTAAACCTTGCGACTCGCAAAGAATGCATCCAGCTTGAGACTCCGGTTCATCATCAGCCTTCAATTTTCTTTTCTTTATGTTCTCTTTTTCTGCCTTCCTATCAATCGATCGCTCTAACTCTATATGATTGAAAGAAGTTCTATCTTCTTCTAAGTTAACTGAACCTGAAGCTGATATGCTTGTATTGTTGGCTACAGGATGCAAGATTTTTGTAAACCACTTAGGAGAGTTTTTTAGCGCATGATAGCAATGCACTAACTTGAAGCCACTTTTTTCTTCTGCTCCCCACATTGCGATTGTCAAATTCAACTACAAAAACAACTCTTGAGATTGTCAAACCAATTCAAAATAATTGAGTATGATAAAGATGATCAATAGTCACTAATTGTATTATAATAATCAACCAAGTCTCTGAACTAACATGACTAGGAAAAAAAATAATTACCTTATGTTGCTCTGTTATCCCACTTAAGTTTGTGTACTCAATATTTTGATTGATGTTGATAAATTTCAACCATTTAGTTCGGATGATGGTGAAATGATTGATAAGAGATTTCTCCGAGCGTGGAGAAAAGCTTTGTACATTAGCCATGTATTCCTTACAAACTCGATTCCAGTATTGAGAACTTTCTTGATCAGTGCTAGTAACTATATCCTCATTAGTATATTCCCAAGCAGCAACCAAGAAGAGATCTTCTGATGGTGTGTAGTTCTCAGACTTTCTAACATTAATCCTTTAATTGTTCTTTGGAGCATTGGGAGGGTTGTTGAAGCTAGATAGGTTATCTAAACAAGATTCCATAACTTCTCGAGAATGAATCTTACAAATAAGACATTCATAAGTTTAAACCAAATACTCACATAAATCAATCACTGATAATGTTCATCTTCAAACCACACACGGTATCAAAGAACCAGATAAACTAAAGTAAAGGATAAAGCCAAATTTATAGTCTTTCATAAAAATTCGAAATGAAACCATTTACAAAAAATTACTCATCATGGATGTTCAAATCATGAACTAATTTGGTAGATTATGTGAGAACGGTATATAAAATAAGAAAAATCAATCCTTAGTTGAAACCTAAGAAGTTGTATGAGTACATACTTTCAAAATTGTTTATAGAACTTGAAGAGACTTTTCAAGGGTTTAAACGAATAAGAACTAACAAGTAGAAAGTTAGATTTGAAATCATCTCGCAAAAGGATACTAAAATGGTGAAGTTGAGATCTTGGGCATTTTGTTTCTCATCGCCCAGGAGGATAAATTTCAGAGATAAAGAGAAGGAAAGAGAAAATTCAGGGGAAAAAAGAAGACCCGTGGAATATTTTTTTTTTTAATTTGTTTTCATGATGTAGACCTTTTTTGTTGGTAAAGAACGCTTTAGTCATTTCCTAATTTTAGGGAATGTAAAAAATAAATAAATAGGGAATGAGTTAAGGACAGAGGTGAGGGTAGGGATGCCATTCGATGAGTTTTTTCAACCAAATTCTTCAAACTTAAAGATAGGGAAAGGGATGGGGAATCCATTGCAATTGGTCTTAGAGCATTCGTATCAGTTTTGTTATATGATTTTCTATCCCTATATATAAGAATTCTGTAAAAAAAATAAAAATAAATCACGTATCAGATTCCTTATCCTTATATGATTTCTTATGCTCTATATTTTTTTTCTATATTAGGGAAATCAAAATTACATTCTCAAAACTTTTTATTTACTATTAAAATAATACCAAAAAAAATTTATTTTTTGTGATAAATGATAGATTATAAAATATAAAAAGTTTAAATATTTAAAAATTGATTTATTTTAGGTAAAATAAAATAAAATAATATTATTAATAAAATTAAAAAATTATTATAATACTATAAAATATGATAAATTAAGATTTATTAATTTAAATATATAAAAATATAAAAATCCATATAAAAAATCGGTACAAAAACTATATCCCTATAAAAAAAATTGGTATTGGATACAGATAACAAAACTGATACGAATGGTTACGTCACCGAACCCGAACGAAAACATAACCATCCGACGGGCACAAAACCCATTCAAGGCCCCACTCACTTCTCCTTCTCCCGCCTACACGCACACTTCCCCTCCCCTCTCTCCTCCTCCGCCGCCGCCGCCATCGAGATCTTCCCAGCGGCGGCCGCCATGGCGCTGAGCTTCGAAGTACACTCTGCTTTTATGCCATCCACGTGGCATCGATTTCGGTTTCTTTTTTAGTGGCTGTTGTTTGATTGTGTTTGAGGTTGTGGTGGTTGTTGTGGTGGATTGATTGATTGGTTTGATTTGTGGTGTGGCGTAGGTATTGGGGAGGTTTAATAGAGCTCGGGCGGCGCGGCTCACGCTTCCGCACCGCGTTTGCCAGACTCCTCTCTTCATGCCTGTTGGCACCAAAGGTATTGGTATTGCATTTCGTGCCGAATTGAGTACTTTTGACTAAGGCATTCTTGACATAGATGTAGTATAGAGTATGAACATTATATCTATTGTATACTTTGGAATTGGAAACTTCCGTGACGAATTGTCGGATGTCAGCATTTGGTACGCAAGGTGTTGCATTTGGTCTAGAATTGGGCGTTTTGACCAAGGCAAAAGATGTAGTATATAAGTGTGAACTATGCATCTTTAATGTCCCTCAGAAAAAGAACGTTCATTCACGAGCTGTCAGCCGGATGTCGATTCTACGATTTGGTGTCATCTCCCGTGATGTTGGAAGTATGACCGAGGACAATTGGGTTTTTGTCATTAACTTGAAGGCTAGTTGGGAGGTAGTACGTTCGACCTACATTTTCCAAGATTCCCCTTCTAGAGGGTAAAAAAGTTTGGACAAAGTGACAAAATAACAGAACCTCTCATTACGCCATGGAAACTTGCATTCGTCTTAATACACGATATATAAAAGCAATAATAAAAGGAATAATTTATTGTTCCCCTAGTTCAATTGTAGTTTTGAATTTCGAGACTTTTTAGGAATTAATTGATACTTAGTAGTCGTCCAAAGGAATGATAGGTACATAGAATTTGATCCCAAGTAACGATGAAAGGTCCAACTTTTAAGGTTCGCTTGAGTCTGTCGTTATTAATGGTAAGAGCTAAAACAAACCCTCGTTTTCTTTGTTCGCGTTACTTGCTCACAATCCAAATGCCAGAGACCAAAGCTTTATGCAAACTTGTTCTACTTATTGTCTGAATTGTGGGGTTGTAGTTTGACCAAATGTATGTGCGGATATATAGGAACTATTTAAGGGTTGACGACGCCACAGCTTGAAGAAATTGGTTGCCAAATCATACTTGGGAACCCTTACCATTTGGAGCTTCATCCTACTTCCTCATTGATAGATGAACTTGGGGGTCTGCACAAGTTCATGAACTGGCCTAGAGCTATGCTCACAGACTCTGGTGGATTTCAGATGGTTGTCACTTTGTCAATCATTAGGCTGTAATATGTTTCTCCATTTACTTGGGTGTCCAGATAATGTGCTTCTATGAATACTAGACTATTCGACTTGCCTGCAACTTATGATATCAGAGTCTGTTTGCAGTTTTTTGGTGTTTGTTTTACTCCTAGAGGAGTCAATAAGTTTTCTGTGTTGGTTATTTTTCCTTTTTCTTCCAGGTATCACTTCTTCATTTAGCCAACATCACTGAGCAAGGTGTCAACTTCCAGGTATTTGAGAAACTTCAATAACCTTTTCTTGTTAACAAAAATGCTCGCCATAAAGTGGCGGTGGCCATTTTCTCATTGCACTGATATGTTATATTTCTTCAGACGCCAGCACTGGTAAATTTAGTGGGCAAGGAGTGCGGGAGTATAAAAAATCTATAGTTTGAAATTTCTATTGTTACCTCTTGCCTCAAAATCCTATGTTGCAGTTTAAAAAAAAAAAGTCCTATATGGGAATTAAATATCTGGGGATGATGATTTGTCTTATAAAGGGTGTGAACTCAATCATTTCAAAATTCAGTTAAACGCATCCTTCTCAGGATATTTTTTGTCTCTCATGATTTACCTTGAAAATGAAGGTTTATAGTCGTTTTGATCATAGATAATGGTACATGCATCTTAATTGAAGCACAAGATTTTACGGTCCATTTTTTTTTTAACCTGACCTGGCAATATTTCCAAATCGATTGGCGCTTGTGTGGTCTTGAGGGATATTACCTAAATAACATTGACTACATCATCTAGTTGATGCATGCTCTTCTTCTTTAATAATGTGTCAGGGAATTCTATTCATGAGTTGTCTGCCTACTTTCTGCTAGCTCTCTCCCAGTCTATATATA